>JALPQI010021931.1:0-18060 GCA_025490895.1 Thaumatotibia leucotreta
AATGTACCTGTTTGCAGTCTTATGTAAACTAAGCTAAGGTAGGCAGCAATAAGTTAAAAACAGTTTTTGAAGCGTAATCTTTTAAGCTCTTCTCTTGCATAATAATAGTAGATTGTGTCACGAGGGATCAAAGTGACATATTTTTGGCAAGCGCGTTCATTGAAGCCCGAATGATGCCATGCATTTCACAATAGAATCCTGAACGTAGTGCGGGATTCTAAAGTAGAATCCTGAGCGTAATGAGAGATTCAAGCGTTAGCGCCCAAGACGAAAATAATGTTTATACTGCTTTTCACACCACCTATGAGAAAAATAAATTAAATATTTAATACAAGATAAGAAAACATCAATTTATTTTTATGATTAAACAAATTGATATTGTAGTTACTTTTATATAATATTTATGCAAATAATCGATTCTAAGGAAATCGTAATCGATTATGAATGTGTATTTTCATGTTTTCATTGTTATTTTATAGGCTAGTCCTTGAAAAAAAAAGTGCCAGTTTGTTTGAAAATACTCGAATAGGTGTTGTGAAAAACAAATTGTCAAACTGTGGCAACATTCTAAAAGAGTTGTTTACTTTTTCGATTCATTACGAGCCAGCACGGAAAAAAGGATTGAGTGCAACCTTTTTTTAGGTCGTCTCATGTGCCGAGGCTTTACTTTGTTCTCTATGGTTACATGTCTTCCCTTTCTGATTTATTTTGCTCGAGAATGATAGAATAATGCAATGGGTACGTGTTAGGTAGCCAGTCGGTACGGGCCACTTAGCTCTGATTACTTGAAGATAACTTCGCCAATTCCGATTGTCTGTTCTTTGTGGAATTAAGTATTAAGGAGTACCTATACCGTTGCAGACGTTGTTAGAATTATGTACATTAATTTATTTCATCATTAATCGAGATATTATTTTAGTTATTCGTACTTTGAAGAGACTAAAGAGTATTCATGTTTAAAAATTAAATCTCGGGTGACACAATGGTACCTATGTGTTATTTTTTAACGTAAAAGGGTCTACGTATTAGGGTTACGAATATTCTTATCGGGATTTGAACGTTTTGATAGTAGCGGAGACCGTAATAAAAAGAAATGCATACTAAACATAATTATTCTCACGTATTTCCAGATTAATTTGTTCGCATCAGAAAAACGTTACAAAATAGTTCAATTTCTTACACTCTCTTTATTTATAGAACGTAGTGCTTTTTTTGTTAATAATTCGAGCTTAATTTTTGTCATTGATAACAATGTCGATCGACAGCCATTTAGTCTCGTAAGGCCCACTCTATTTTTGGGACAAGTGAAAATAATAACCCAGTGTCCTAAAAGAAGGACTAATATTTTAATTTTAATATTAGAACCTACAAAATAAAATTTATATTTCTTTGAAAAATATGACATTATGGGCCATTATGATTAAATTTTGTTGTCCTAAAAATAGGACGTTGGGCCTTACGAGGTTAGAGTACTCGCGTTTAATTAATAAATACCGCAAATGGGCAGATTTCAAAGACAGTTTTCAAATATTTACAGTATAAGTAGAATCCATTTTAACGTCAGATTATATTGTAAATTTCCTGAATTAATCGTAGAATAAAAAAAAATTAAATGCTCGTTATATCGATTTGTGCAAGCAAAATTTTTGTGTTTAAAAAAAACCGCCATAAATCTATAGGAAAAGGGGATTTTAATCATGACTATCTGACGGTAAAATTCGATGTTTTTTTGATGCGATGGTAAAATCCGGAAAAATTCCAATGCGATCGATATTAAATTGGATTCCACTTATACTTACTGTAAATATTTTAAAAATCTATTGGAAATCAGCTATGCTTAAAGTATTTTCTATGAAAAATGATACACAACCCGTATTCTTTGACCGAGAGTGTACATGTAACATACACGATGAGAAATGACAAGACGATATAGCAAATACATTTCATTCATCATTTACTTACGAATCTATGTAATAACTATTATATACAATCACAAACATCCTAGACGGGCAGAAAGTCCACTTAGTTATTTATGTCTTACTTTTGATAACAGCTAATATCCGATTAACATGAGCATCCAGCTTAGCTTAACCCATAAAGGTTAAAGAAACCACACTAGTGGCCCGAAGCCGCCTAATGCGTGCTTACGTGCGAACCTTAATCTTCCAAAGGTTTAGATTGAAGTACCCCTTAAAGTTAATTTTCGTAAAATCTTACGGTCGCTTGTTTCGGCCACCAGTGTCCCAAGACCCCTAAATATATACCTTTATGTCCGTATAGCTTAATGCAAGAGAGAGATGGTGGAGGTCTTTGGATTCTGGTTGAGAATGTTGAGATATCCAACGCCAGGTGTATCCTAGTTTGCAGCGAATCGAAATTTCCGAGCATCTATCTCTGTTACTCCTATTGTAGTCTTTATTAGAGAGACAGAGACAGTTTTACGAAAACTTCGATGTTGGCGGAGACCCGTGCGAGACTCGACGACACAGCCGACTAGTGGTACAACAGATCGCCCGTTTGCGGCGGGACAAATAATCCGGAGTGGAGTCTTTCGCAGGAAATAAAATATGTTGCTACTGACTTTATGATGCTGCATGGCTGAGTCGCATTCATCTTGTTATTAAACTCGATTTTGTAAAGCCTTGGCTTTGATCGCCATGTGATTTGGGAGTTCGTGTGTGAAAATCGGAACAATTTGTGTTTTAGTTTTGTAGCATTTGAAATTCATATTTGATTTGTGTTCTTGAGCTTTGGTAAAATTTGCTTCTCACGCTATATTACTTTTGTAAAAAGGTTATATGTATATTCAAATCAGTATTGTGTTATGGGCCTATAGCACCTATAGGCAACCACTTACCAAATATTGAGTCACATTTACTTTGTCTAACCATGAGTAACCATAGCTGCCAGTAAGTTGCCAAACGTACTGTAATATAAAGTATTGTACTGTATTTTAGCTCTTCGTACTTAACGATTTACGAGGCACGAACTTAATTGAAAAATTAACTTCAGTAGCCTATTCCCCCCAGATAATGTATTTTTTCTGTGTGTAATTTATTTTTAACACTTTTAATTTAACGGATATACAGTTACGTAGGTATATCTCAAAAACAAAATCTGGCAACTGCTTGACTAAATTCATAGTTACTACATTAAAAACAAATTGGTGTTGTTAAATTTGCTTTCATTTATCTTTAGGAGGTGCCTGTTGCCAATCATCGCCAACAGAAGAGGGAAGATGTTAGGACACATACGACACGACGAATTAATTAAGACCATCATAGAAGGAAAAGTAGAGGGGAAGAGGAAAAGAGGAAGGCCGAGAAGGGCATACATGGACCAAGTGAAAGAAAAAGTAGACGTCGTGTCATATCAGGGTCTTAAGGAAAAGGCACTGGACTACATGGAAATTGCTCCACAGACAAGAGTCCTGCTCTTAAGTTTATGGTGATGATGCTGCGCACGCGTAAGATGAATTCCACGGATGTATCCCTAACGAAATACTTTTTAGGGTTCCGTAGCCAAAATTACAAAAACGGAACCCTTATAGTTTCGCCATGTCCGTCTGTCCGTCTGTCCGCAGCATAGCTCAGAGGCCGTTAATACTAGAAATCTGCAATTTGATACAGATATACATATTAATCATGCCAACAAAGTGGTATAGTAAAAACAAAAAAAAAAATTTTTTTGGGGACCTCCCAACTGGTGAAGTGGGGATGATTTTTTTTATTTGATGTAATCCTATAGTGTGTGGTATCATTGAATAGGTCTCTTAAAAATAATAGGGGACTCGACAGAAAGTTTTTTTCTAAAGTTCATATTTTCGGAGATAATCGCATCGGAAGATAAAAAATTGTGTCCCCCCCCTCTAACTTTTGATCCGAAAGTCCAGAAAATATGAAAAAAATCATCAATAGTAGGCATACAGAATACTTTAAAATAAAACTATTTCGAACATAATCGGCCCAGTCGTTTTTGAATAACTACGGAAACCTACACTGAGCATGGCCCGACATGCTTTTGGTTGGTTTTTTAATAAGCTACCTATAACATGTGTATATATTATATTGATTAAAACTTTCACGATTATCAATTTATCACTAATATTTTAATGACAAACGGGTCTTAATCGCGCTAAACTTACGTTTAATATTATTATCCTGACGTTTCGGGCATGACATTACACCCGTAGAACACTGTAAAAAATAAACGTTTGTAGTTATAGCTCGAGAAATTCGAGAGTATACTGCTAATGTGTTAGCCAACTCATAAAATAATATCTGGCCCAATACAGCGTCCCCACCATGTTCACAAGTCGTCGAAACTGACCATAATCATCAGCCTATGATAGTTCACTGTTGGACGTAGGCATCTCCTATTAACTATGCGTATAAACGCATTAAGAGGTAAATACCCATAATCGCCACGCCGGGCAAGCGGATTGGCGATCTCAGTAATATGTCCACTATGATGACGCTGCTGCCTATCATCAATCTTTTATCAAATAATGGCCAGTGACACTTCAATTCCTTAGTCGACTCTTACGACACCCGCAGGAGGAGTTGGGGTGGCGACAAATGTATTCTTATTGCCGTTACCACACGGCAGCGATCCGCCAGCACGGCGGAAACTGACCATATTTTCCTGCAATAGGGCTACATCTTCCATGTTTGAAATGTGGCCGTATAGCAGACACGCGACGAAGTATTAGATTAGAAGGACATCATTTCGTAAAGGGCGTTCTCGTGGCATGCTTCACACTATACCGTCTGTTCCGGCTCCGACCACATCAGGTATCCGTATAAAAACTTATTGGACAACAATGTATTATTATTTACGAGCGGGTATCACCTGGTCTCACCTGTCCACACTTTGGACCCCCGTGTCCCGAGTTAACGTCGCGAGAATGTGGCGAGTACCGTAGAAATAACTAGTAACCATTATAAAGTGGTCCTTAGGGTGGTCCAATTTTTTTATGTTCTCGCTCCATAGGGTTTCTTATTTGCCAGCTTTATGTCGTCTGGGTTTGTTATTTACAAATCACTAACCCTCTTACTCATAAACGTTTTTTAATTGACGTAAAAAAAAGGAGTTCTCAATACGACAGATTTTTTTTTTTCGTTTTTTGTTGTACGTATGTTGTTACCTGATATCTCCGAGAATCGTGAACCGATTTTAAAATTTCTTTTTGTGATCGAACGTGTATTACCCCGAGATGGTCCTGTTAGCACCAAGTTGGGGTCTGATGATGGGATCTTGGAGAAATCGTGGGATCTCTTCAAATTTTATAGATACATGTATGGCGCTTTTGGTAATTTTCATTCATTTACAAGAATTTGCATTCAAAAAGTAGGATTTGAGGAAACCAATGATGGAAACGAATCAGGGATCTTGGAGAAATCGGTTGAAGTCGGTTTTTAAAATTTTTATTAACTTAACAAGCAGCTAAGTATTGTTTGTCCCTTTCGGTCTTATCATTACGTCCATAAGAGCAAAAGGGACAAACAAAAACGTTTATGAATAAGGGGGTAAGGGAACAAATTCTCAAAAAGTTTGTACATTTGTATATTGATAAAAAAAATGGTAGGCTGGTACAAATACAAATACAAATACAAATAATTTATTCATAACACCAAGTTACAAGTCATAATGTTCATATCATTAGGTTCATATTATACATCCAGTTATTTATTACAATAAGTTACAATTGCGTTACTTGTCGAAAATATATATATTTTTTTTATTACACAATTTGCGTATTACAGGCATTTACGTATTTTATACATTAGGGAGTTCAAGGAACTCTTCTGTAGAATAAAATGTATGTTCTAGGAGCCATTTGCGCAATCTCGATTTAAAAGCCACCGCAGAAGTTGCATTTTTTTTTATTTCGTTTGGTAATCTGTTGTATATAGATGGGCCGACAACGTACACCGATCTTTCGGATTTGCGCAGTTTGTGGGCAGGGGTGACGAGGAGGTGGGCGAGCCTATTGCTGCGCATCTCGCGGGTCGTGTTCACGCCTCGGTGCCGAAATGAGCTCAAGTTATTGTGCGTGAAGAGAGCCGCCTGGTAGATGTATTCGCAAGGAAGGGGCATGATTTGTAAGTCTTTAAATAGATCTCTGCATGACACATCGTCGGAGACCCCGACTATGGCGCGCACTGCCTTCTTCTGCATCCTGAAAACCCGCCCCGCATCCGCGGCCCGTGCCCACAGTTCCGCGCCGTAGGTGAGGAGACTGTGGACGGTCGCAAAGTAGCATGATAGTACGACGCCACGCGTAGCGGTGCCGGCGAGTCGACGAAGCGCGAAACATGCGCGGCCAAGTCTGGAGCAAATCTCGTCGATATGTTGGTCCCAAGTGAGGCTGCTATCTATTTGGAATCCAAGTAGTCTAGCCGACTGAACCATCTGTAGAGGGGTTTGTCCCGCAGCGACCGAGTACGTTGGTGGTGCCGTGCCGTTGAGTTGGAATGACAGGAAACAAGTTTTGTCTCTATTCAACGCTAAACCGTTCGAGCGGAACCACATCTCGAGCCGCTCAACCACGGAATTTAATTTTTGCTCCAGTTCTCGAGGAGTCGGCGCAGTGACTACGGCAGCCACGTCGTCGGCATACATATATATCTCCGTGTCGTTTATTGCGGCGGGTAGATCGTTGAGTAATAGGCTGAACAGTGTGTTCGACAGGCACGAGCCCTGAGGCACACCCATCTTATTTGTCATTTCAGACGACGTGATCATCCCGTTGTCCGCAACAACGACCTGTGAGCGGTGAGACATGAATGATGTCAGCAGGGACAGGGCCGGCCCGCTGATACCATAGAACCTCAGTTTTTCGGCGATAAGTAAATGGTCTGCGGTATCGAACGCGCGCGATAGGTCGCAGCATAGCATTGCTACCTGTAGACCAGCTTCGCGCGCGCTCAGCACGCGCCACACCACTTCACGCACTAAATCGGTGGTTGCGCGCCCGGCCCTATATGCGTATTGTCTTTCCGTCATTACGCTGCGCTGTTCTATGAAAGATAGGAGCCTTCTGTTCAAACCTACCTCGAAAACCTTACTGACGGCAGGAACCAGAGATATCGGCCTATAGGACTTCATGTCGTCCTTTTTACCCTTACCTTTGTAGAGGGGCGATATTTTAACCCTTTTCAGAGGCGCAGGGTACGTACCATCCCTGATGCAGGCATTAAATAACTGGGCTAGAATCGGTGCTATAGGTTGGGCGACTAATCGAAGTAGGCTAGGTGATATGCCGTAGATGTCTGCACTGTTTTTGGGGGCTACATGTTTGTTCAGTAGTAAGACTATTTCGTCCGGGGAGAACAGTGATAGCCGCAGTGATGCGTCGACCGCAGGCGCGGCGCCCCGCAGCGCGTCGCGTGCGGTCGCGACGTCCGCCGGCGGCGCGCCGCACCTGACGGCGGCCGTTGTGAATTCGATGTTCAGGGCATCGACCAGAGCCCCCTTAGACGCGAAAACCTTCCCGTCGGTATCCCGCAGTAGATCTGTAAAGCCAACTCTTGCGCGTTCTCGTCTACCGAGTTCTGTAGATATAATATCCCACATGCACTTAGCCTTATTCGGATGGTCGCGGATGATATTCGAATAGTATTCGGTCCGTTTGTTTTTGAGTATCGCATTGTATTTCCTAGTGTAGTTTTCGGCGATATGAGTGAGGTCTGTATTATCCGGAAATAATGTTCTCGTACGTAGTATATCGAACAAAAGGCCTCTAAAATTCAAGATGTCGCTGTCAATCCAGGTATTAAGTTTTTTTTTATAAGGTAATTTTTTTATGGGGAAACATATATTAAACTTGTTAACCATAATATTTAATAATGATTTTGCAAGCGTATGACAATCCCTCCCCGAACGCTCAAGAACCGCAGCCCAATCGATAGATTCGAGGGCAGTTATAAAATGACCTTTATTGGCATTAGTAACCGACCGTCGCGCGACAAACTTCGGCAAGGGCTCCGCGGCACAGGTTAATTGCACACGCTGCGCGTCATGGTCGCTGAGGTGCGTCGCGACGCCTGTGACGCTAGTGAAACGCTGCGAGGGGAGATTAGAGTACACATGGTCTAATAGTGTCGCGGTATCCCCCGCCACCCGCGTCGCGAAGTCGACTAGCTGGTGGAAATTGTGTCTAGATAACGTATCGGCTAACTCTTTTTGAGATTTAGTATTTATAAGCAGATTAATATTCATGTCTCCCATTATAATAGCGTCTAAATTATCATTAGATATTCTTGCGAGTAATTTGTCAAATTGTTTAAGATAGGCCATAGGTAGAGTCAATGATGCCGAGCTAGGTCCACCACATTTCCCAAAATGTCCCAGAAAGTTTGTATGGAAGTTTCTTTTTTGGTTATCAGATTCCTATACATTTTTGAGTTTGAGTTTTAAGGTTGTAAGATTTTCAAGGGGTTGAAATGATTTTAATATGAAGTAATTATGTTAGAAATTGCTTTAAATTTTCACCACTAACTATTAGACATGTTTTCTAGCGACAAAATGGCTCAAAGACAATTTTTCCATTACACCCCTTCAGCGGAGTTCAGATCATTTTCACTTTTGAAGTTAAGGGTAAGATGAGCCTAATTCCAGAATTTCATGCAAATCGATTCACAGTAAAAAAATTCGGAGGTAATACCGTATTTTTCTCTTCAATGACTGCACTATTTGAGTTTATCCGGCTCACTCGCTCCAATAATGCGAGTGCAAGCGGGATGGATAGAAAGCAGTATGCTAAGCACATGATTGGCGCGACAGTATCTCGCCGCGAGATAGTCTATCCGTCCCTCTTTTGTTAATATAGCTAGTGAAGGACGGGAGATCTATCTCGCGGTGACATACCGTCGCACCCATCATGTGCTAAGCCTGCAGCTCATAGTAAGCAAGCACATAGTTTATAGTAACACACCGAGTCGAGCGCTCGCAAAGCGATATGAATATTGGAGATGCGGTCTGGGACTTCCGCTAACGCAGACGTCACATTGGTACAAACCGCATGCGGCAACTGCGTGCGAGAGGGATAGTGCTATAGAAGTATATGGCTCTATCTCGTTCACATACCGTCGCCGCGTGCGGACGCGGCGCCACAGTCGTCAGTATGGTGCCTTAGGTACTGAAGCCCGCGAACTACGAAGTGTTGCCTCCCTGTCACACTTATGTACGAATTCACCAGTGCGAGAGACAGGCACCACTTCGTTCGTGGTTCGTGGTAGGACCGCAGGGCCTAATTAAAGCGATTGATATGATAGCTCGGCTATAAAAACTATCAAAAAATAATCGCTCCCGTGTAAAGAAAAGAGACAAAGGCGCTATTTGTAGCTAGGTACAGTGGCGTTCAGAATTGCATGGACGATTTATGAATGAATTCATTCATAAACTGTTCATGCAATTTTGAACCCGACTGTACCTACCTACTCACTAGCTAATAAAAGTTGCTAGCGTAGTGATGGACTACAAATGTCGCCGTCTTTTTCGTCTTTACCCGAGTGCGATTATAATAATATTTTGTTCGTTTTTATAACCGAGCTATCATATCAATCGCTAATTCGTTTTTGATGGAACCAGTGACTTAAGAGTCATGAATCAAATAGTTATTCTCGAAAAAAATTTTAACACGCATGGACTTGGGGTCTAAAAATGCCAGTCCATGCTCAGTCATAATAAAAATCATATGTACAGTACGGAGCAACATAACTTCAATTATTTTTTCTACTTGTCTGAATTCAGGTATTTTAATCATTATTATCGTAAAAGGCAAATAGTATTTCAAGTTTAGTAGGTATATTTTACATTTGTTTTTCCCACAAAATTGACCTCTTTACAAACTCACAAAACTCTAAAAAACGTGGCACAAACGTAATCTATTATCCAAAGTTTGCACTATCTGTCACTAGATGTCGCGCGCTAGCAGTATCTTATTTTTTATGTAGATACTCATTGAATTTTCTTAGTTCACTGCATCATAGAATGCTCACATGGTAGCTCGAGTTATTAGATAATTCATTGCATATTAGAAGGTAGGGTAAATCAAGTCGATAATATTATACCCTACTTATTTATATATACTTACACTGCTTTTCTATCTGTTAATTGAATGACTGACACAGACATTAAAAAAATATGTAGGTATAGGTACCTACATTTTAACGTTGTCTGTAGTTTTTCAATTTTTTTTTTATTTAATTGGGGCATCAACAACAGTAGGTACATAAGAAATATACAAAACGGAGTGTACAGTACAGTAAACAAAACCAATAAAAGATGTCCACAAAAATATAATCATTGTACATAATACCTACCGCTCTTACATCTCGTCTGGATTTTCGTATAATATAAGTACTCGTGATATAAATTTTGTTTTTTTTTTCTAAGCAATCGACCACCACATTCTGCCAACGCTGAAATGTTTGATTTAGTTACTTGTCGTAGAAATAGTGTTATACCTCATTTTTTAACAGAAGCCATTTTTTATCTCGGTTGCAAAACTCGCTTCAAATGTCGTAGGTACATTCGACCAATTGGAAACCTAGGCTGCTAGAGAACTATGTCTAAGTCACGTTATAAATCAGAATGTAAAGGTGCATTCAGATCAAACGAGCATTCGCTATTCTAACCCCCTACTCTACGAAATTCGATCGTTACACAAAATGTGATTCGTTGATTACGTAGAGTGGGGGATAGAATAGCGAATGCTCGATTGGTCTGAATGCACCTTAAGACATCTGTTACGAATTTTCATTGTGACATGGTTTTAGAGTGCCCTAGGGATCCAATTGGTTGAGTGTTAGGTACACTCATATCACATCACATCACATTATCAGCCTATAAACAGTCCACTGCTGGACAAAGGTCTCTCCTAAGCGTTTGGTTTGGATCTACGAACAAATAAAACATGGAAACCGCACGCCATATTAAAATGCCTTTCAAAAACGGTCCTGAATTTTAGCCGAAAATTGTCACCCCTCTTCCATGCATGAATTTCAATATCAACCTATAAAAACTTAAACCGTCATTTAAAAATAGTTGTGATTGGTCCATCAAAGTTTTGATTGGATATATTCTGTAAACGTTTGTCAAAGATGTTGCGCCGAAATATGCGCGGTGTTAAGGAAAGCGCTATGTGCTGCCAATCTTGGCACAATTGAACAATTGTTTTTGGGGTTAGTTTTGAGCTGGCGTTAGACGTCCATGTTATATATGGTCACAGGTTTGGACGCAGTAGGAGGCGAATGCCCATAAATCGCCACGCTGGGCAAATCGTTTTGGCAAGGTTTGGCGATCGCAGTAGTGTGTCCACTCCACTATGATGATGCTGCTGCTAAATAAATGGTCAATGACACTTGAAAGCCTTCCACTCATATGAGCTCATAATATAAATCAATAATCAGATCGCATGGTGCTGGACACTTTAAGCCATTTTCTGCGGTTTCGGGCCTGACACTCACCGTAAATGTTGATCGGTATGACTAACTTATGCCTATACTTATGACTTACTTATGCCTATGCCTATGCTTATGACGTACTTATAACTTACTTATGCCTATACTTATTATTACTTATGCCTTAATTATGCCTCTACTATACTTATAACCAGAGATCGGAAAAAAGTGCGTCATTGTTCGCAATAATATGGACATGACTCCTAAGTTGATTGAATAATTAATCATTTAATCATTTTCACAAAATGACCTATTCGACACCAGTAACTATGAAAACCTTATTAAAAAGTTACCTTAAATCATCAAAATCAAATTTCAAGAAATTATTCGTTTAATTATTCATTCAATCAACTTTGGTGTCATGTCCATATTATTACGAACAATGACGCATATTTGTCCGATCTCTGCTTATAACGTAGGTACTTATGTCAGCCTCCGTAGCCTAATTGGTAGTGACCCTACCTGGAGGTTCTGGGTTCGAATGCCGACGAGGGCATTATTTGTGTATTTATTTATCACAAATATGTTTTCTTTGTTAATGGCTATTTATGTATTTAAGCTTGCATTATTTATTATTAGTGTAGTTTTAGTTTAATGTTTTATTTATTTTTAAGTTATTGTGTATAAGTACCTGTACGGTACCTGCGGCACCTTATACTTAGATACTGTATTTAAGTATCTAAGTATATGTAATAATGTATAGGTATAGTATCTAAGTAAGTATCTAAGTATATGTATGTAGTTTAAGTAATTTATTAAAGGGTTTAGCAGCCTTACCGAACAAGAGGTGCCTTTCCCCACGGATGAAGTCAATATTTTAGGTGGTGTACTAGCAGGACCTAAGAATACTCCATGCTTAATATCAGCTCTAGATCTTCTTTTGTTTCAGAGTTATTCAAGATAATGTAAAATAAACAGGGTGTCGTTGAAAGTGGCATATTTCGTAAACTGTTAAAGTTAGATCAACCAAACAAAATTGTGTTTGATAACAATAAAATAAACTACAAAATGCATATTTTTAACCTGCATCTTGTCCTTATTTTTCATAATAAAAAAAGGTTTCTTGTTTTTTTTTTCCATATTTTTTTTTTATTTCACGCGGAGGTACACCTACAAAAAAAATATGCATACATAGCCACTAATGTCCACTGTATACATAAATAAAAATATTTCCGTAAATCATCGTGCGTCATGCCAAAAAAAAATTTTTTTTCAGAAGTAGTCGTTACTGGCATACAAATAAAGTACCAACAGTGCAGTGTGAACATAAGTTAGTGTGTAGGTATACCATCTCTCGACACTTACCGCACAAAATATCATTGACGTAAATTGACTTATTAGTGCATTTGCTATATAAATCAGCCTCTTGTCCAGTTTGTATGCATTTTTTCTTTCCACATATATTTTTTAACGTTTTTTCACAAGACTTACACTTAATTTTTTCCATTTTCCAACAGAAAATGCAACAAATCAAATGTCGAAAACAATACTATGTGTCAAATGTTTATCTCTCTTTTATAAAGCAAATGTAATCAGCCTCTTGTCCAGTTTGTATGCATTTTTTCTTTCCACATATATTTTTTAACGTTTTTTCACAAGACTTACACTTAATTTTTTCCATTTTCCAACAGAAAATGCAACAAATCAAATGTCGAAAACAATACTATGTGTCAAACGTTTATCTCTCTTTTATAAATCAAATGTACTAATAATAAGTCAATTTACGTCAATGATATTTTGTGCGGTAAGTGTCGAGAGATTGTATACCTACACACTAACTTATGTTCACACTGCACTGGTACTTTATTTGTATGCCAGTAACGACTAGTTCTGAAAAATTTTTTTTTTGGCTTGACGCACGATGATTTACGGAAATATTTTTATTTATGTATACAGTGGACATTAGTGGCTATGTATGCATATTTTTTTTGTAGGTGTACCTCCGCGTGAAATAAAACAAAATATGAAAAAAAAAACAAGAAACCTTTTTTTATTATGAAAAATAAGGACAAGATGCAGATTAAAAATATGCATTTTGTAGTTTAGTTTATTGTTATCAAACACAATTTTGTTTGGTTGATCTAACTTGAACAGTTTACTAAATATGCCAGTTTCAACGACACCCTGTTTATTTTACATTATCTTGAATAACTCTGAAACAAAAGAAGATCTAGAGCTGATATTAAGCATGGAGTATTCTTAGGTCCTGCTAGTATACCACCTAAAATATTGACCTCATCCGTGGGGAAAGGCACCTCTTGTTCGGTAAGGCTGCTAAACCCTTTAATATATCTCACTGTGGGACTAGATCGATCAGTGATAAGATGTTTATTATCGGGCAACTGGAGTTTTAAGTGACTGTGGTACCTTAAATAAATAATTTTAAAATGAAAAATATATTTATGATAATGAAGTGATAAACTCTGATATGTACATTATTACTTTAACCCTCATATTCTTAAATTTCGGAGCATCGCAAAAAAGAAAGAAAATGAATATCGACGGACATTTATAAGGGGATCGAAAGACCCCAATCGCCCCCAAATAATGGGCCCATGTGAAATAGTGAACCCCACGGTACCCCAGCATCACGGGGCGGGGGTGACCCGGGTGAGTGACCGGGTGCAGGTTCGATTTCCGGCCCGTTCCGCTCGACACCCAAGCCTTACGGTACTTATTATACTCCATTTCGAATACTATGGCCCGATGCCACTTAGAAGTTTTAAGGGGCATCGGGTCATGGTATTTGAAATGGAGTATACTACTTTATGGGAATGAGAGTTCGATATTTTTTTCTGCCACGAGGCGGTGCTGCGTAGGCATGAAGTCCAAGCAGCTGACAGATTCATAGGTTATTGAACTTAACATAAAATATCGAAATTATATTGTATTTGGAAGTTTATTGATATTGCACTTCATTTATACGACCAGGATGCTTAGCCAAGTTGCCAATCGTTAACGCTTAGTAGCGTATCGTAGTTTTCCCTCTCCTTCATTCTTTCATAATAGTGCGACAAAGACAGTTAGCTGCCTTTCGTTTACGATTGACGATTAAGCGTTAGCGATTGGCAACTTGTCTAAGCACCCAGTAAACGGCCGCCGAACTGAAGGTTGAGCTCTAAAACAGGCGCGCAAAGTCTCTGGTACTAAAGAAAATTACTAGGACTTTGTTCCTTTCATCGGAATTGACTTAGAATATTTTTTTATTTATTTTTAGAAAACAATATCAAGAAAATATATTCAAGGACAAAAATAAAAATATGTAGAAAATTAAATATGTACGCGTATTTTTTTGATAGTTCGTTGGACCTTACGCCAGTGCCGCCATCTCACTGCCCCAACGTGGTAGAAAAAGAATCAAAAACCATAATTGTCTTCACTTTTGTTCATTCATTTTTAGGTTAGGTTGATTTTTTTTCGTTTTCTATTAGCGCACGGAATACGTAGGGTTCTAATTGATTGATTATGGTGTGCTGCCCCATGGATTTACAACCACAGAAAAACATAACAGAATCGCAAGAAATAATGATAATAATGTACCTACCTATAACATACATAAATTTTAGAATTATAACTAACGTGAGACTCAAACATATTTAAATATTTATCACACGGGTTACTCACGTGATTTAAGTCGATAATTGCTCGACATGTTTCGATCCGTTTAGAGGATCCTCATCATGGAGTATCCGCGACCAAAGCCCGACGTGTACTGCGGGCTTGCGCTCTACTAGAGCGGGTGCTGGCCGCGGGCAGCGCTGGCGGGGGCGGCGAAGGAGGAAAACTACCCTCATTGTCACTTTTGTCGAAAAGCGGGTTGCACACAACACTCACTACGTCACTCCTACGTTCTCACTACGTCCTCACTACGTCCTCTAAACGGATCGAAACATGTCGAGCAATTATCGACTTAAATCACGTGAGTAACCCGTGTGATAAATATTTAAATAACATACATAAAAATAGAATAGGTACACGAAGTGTATTTGAGTAGACTCAACAACATCAACTCAACCTTTACGTACAGGGAATGTGGTAGGAATCTTAACAATTAACAAATGAAACGAGTTTCTGCTACTACTTTAGTCGGCAATGTTTTTATACCGTAATTCGTACACGATCATATTATTAACATGTATAAAGTCCTTTTCATCACACTTGCTGTCTAAGCGCGCCATTGCTTGCGTGCGTAGCGGGAGTAATAGAAAAGTGAAATTCCCTAGGGAGAGTAGGGAGTAATAGAAATGTCAGTACGTCATAGAATAAATATTTTGTCATAAAACTTTTTTTTTTCCGCAAGTGTGATGAAAAACATTGTATGCATCACGGTCGGTAAGCGGAATACTAACGTCCGCCTACGGCGTCGGGCTTCTAACACTCTCGTTAGTAATTCCGTACTTACCTCCCTTGATGTAAGATGTACTATTATCGAATAGCTTTACCATAAAATGCAATAATTGCAATATTACAACGGCAGCAGCGTTGGGCAAAAAGTAATATGATTACTTCTGTCTGTATATTACATAAATATTACAAAGTACACATACAAAAGTAATCGGAAGGAGTAATCATATTAGGTACTTTTTGCCCAACTCTGAACGGCGGTGAGTTACGATCAACGATTGTCCCGCTTTTGAAGTTTTGTGCTACGCGTCACTTTCTTACTTGCATAGGTAGGTATTTGTTAGTACGTGACGGCAATAAACACGGAATCATCATAAGCTTACAGTTGAATGAATATTACCGCGCACTCGTTCAAGTTGGCAACTGTACTGCGTAGTTTGCGTATATGCGAATCATAAATATGTTTACTATTATGGACCTTATTCCATTGAAATAAGGTGAAAAGGTGTGTAGATAGTTTTGCGCTTGGTGTACTTGTAACTGGGCCCCGAGTTCAAACGTTATTATGCTACACACGTGGCCAATGCGTACACATTTATGTAGCTACTTATAAACTTGTAGCTTTCCTTTACCGATTATATGGTACGTACATGTTTTTGTAGCAAGAAATGGTACCTTCCTTATATATTTATATTTATCCCGCTTAAACTCACGTATTGGTGCTATGGAAAAAGAAAGTAATCGGCATCTCATGGTAAGCTGAGTAAGTTCACAGTATATGTACAGTCGAAGACAGAGTTACCTGACTCTTCCATACATACTTTGTTTTGTATTAACAGATTTAATTACAAATGACGTAAAGGTCTACCGATGTATACCTAGCACTGTAGGCGATGGTACGCAGTGGGGGTCAGATAACTCTGTTTTCGACTCTACAATGCAATCTACAAAGAGATATTTCAACTTATTCAACGTTATTACAATGCAGTAAGGTGAAAATGTGGATACATCTCTTTGTAGTCGATTGTACAAGTAGAATCCGATTAAGGTGGTTTTCTTACTAAATAAAAAATAAAATATTAACAAAACTGCTAGTCGTTACACATTTTATATTTCATTAAATTCTAGTGAACTCCAAGCTCTAAAAGGCATCTAACTTAGCGATATTAAAATATCGTTACAATGCTACATTTTGTTATGTGTCTATAAGTCGCGTAGGCATTTAGGAAGAATTTTGGACCTATATTATATACTTATTTAGCAGCCATAGATTCTAAATAATCGAGACACCCGGCACGTTACGTTATAATATTATATTTATGTGTTATAACAAAAATACTTTCTTTGTTTCCCTCTGTTTAATAATAATTATTTACATTGATGAATGTCTGTCCAAATCCAAATGTATACAGTTTCCTCAATATTTATCTACGCTCTGAAATCAGATACCTACCTACTTCAGATAAACAAATGGTAACTAAACGCTCTATACAAACGAGAAGGATAAAGCGATAAAACCGTAATAATGGACAAATGACATTTTTAACTAAATTACACTATCTCACAAAAAGCATATCGCGAACAAAGTGGTTTGAGAACCAACACGATATAACACAAAGCGAGTTATAACGGCCTACATACAACAACTGGAACTCCTTTCTGAGACAGCTGACCAATTTATCATTTTTACATTCATTGCTGCTTTAGTTAAAACTACAAGAATTAGTAATCTACAAATGCAGCAATGGATTGAGTTATAGTAAAACTGTCTAGGTTATTTCGCATGCGCTACGGTCGTCTCGAGGGCATTCTGTGATGAGTATCTGAAAAAGCTTAAGTGCATTCACGTTACAAAACAAATTTGTGCCGTATGTTGTGGCGTTGTGGTTGAAAGTAGGTTGGGTAAATGGTGATTAATGACGGTTTGTATAGTGCTCGGGTTTGGTCGCCAGCAATCGGTCGTATTCGGGCGCCGCCTTCGCGCACGTGCACACTATATGGAATATTAAAACATTGTCCGTCAGCCGCCCCGATAACATCTACCTTGGGTTCAAACTTTGTGAACCGGGACCGAAAAGGTGCGGAACTGAACGAATGCTTAATCTCTATATGGTTTTGAGGTTAAAATCATGTTTAATAGTTCTGTATGACTCTGGGGATTTATATGTTTGGGAAACCTTAAATATGTGAGACATTATGTTAGGTATGCGCCTCACAGATTTAGTTACTTTTCCAAATCCCTATTATT
>JALPQI010021932.1:0-27865 GCA_025490895.1 Thaumatotibia leucotreta
TAGTATAAATTCAAAAACTGATCTGTACCGCCACAGTATTGTTTGGAGATTGGTCAAATCACAATGACTCCCATCTTAGTTATTTCGATTTTTGTCATAGTAGCAACGGAAAGGGCTATTTTGAGCACTCGAGGTATTTTTTATTTTATCTTCTATGGCAGTCTATTTTTACTGGACTTGTTTTTACTTTTTAATGTTTCCCTTGAGTGTAAAAAGTGTTATTATTATTATTATTTTAACAAACTTCATTGCACAAAAGTAAAACTTAAAGTTCAACAGGCGGACTTAATGCCATGAGGCATTCTCTACCAGTCAACCTTGGGGCAAAGCAGAGAAAATTGTAGGCGGCGCAAATATATAAATATAAAACAAATCGTAGCGTGGGTAGGCCCCCCACAAGGTGGACCGATGACCTGGTGAAGGTCGCAGGAGTCCGCTGGATGCGGGTGGCGCAGGACCGGTCATTGTGGCAATCTTTGGGGGAGGCCTATGTTCAGCAGTGGACGTCTTTCGGCTGATATGATGATGATGATGATGATGATGAAAACAAATCTGTGTATGATAAATTAATTAAAAAGAAATTACAAAATCGTACTAATAATATAACTTGCTCATGAAGGAGATATCAATTAGTTATTCTTAGAGTAACCAGCAAAGAAATTACGCACGGATTTTTTAAAGCGTACTTGTTAGATATTTTCCTGATGCTAGGGGGAACACCGTTCCATAAAAACAAAAAATAATAGTGTTAATTTTTATGAAGGAAAATAATATCAATGCAATAATATGTGGAGATCATCATTGTGTGTATTTGGCAATAAAAAATGTTTTAAATGTTTGCAAAGGCCCGGCCACAACATTGGTCTAAAGGTGCGTTCAAACTAAAAGAGCATTCGCTGTTCTAACCTCCCACTCTACGAAATTCGATCGGTCACAAAACGTGATTGGTTGATTTTGTAGAACGGGCGCTAGAACAGCGAATGCTCTTTTGGTTTAAACGCACCTTAAGGTGACCAGCGGCGAGCGAATCCATAAGTTAGAGCGGGATGCCGATATGGGTACTCCCTCTCGCACGTATGGTTTTCCGCTAAGCCGGTCGCCTTAGACCATGTCGTGGCCGCGGCACTGTTTCATTGTGGCATTGAAAATGATGCAGTGGTTTAGTTACATACATTTTGAGCTCAAAATCTCCAGTTTTTAGACTTATTTTATGTAATACATATTTATATTATTTCTGGAACGTTTATCCGAAAATTGAGCTTTTTTGTTCATTATTCATCCAGAATAGAACAGCATTCAAGCAACTTCGCGGATTATTTAAACTTCGTAATATTATAATCAGTTAAAAAAAGTTTTGTAAAATCGGTGTTAAAATAGTACATTACGACAAAAGTGCGAAAAACATGAAATTCGAAACGAGTGGCGATGTTTTAAATCGACACGAGTTACTAATTTCGTTTTTGCACGTGTCTCGTACGACGTTTTTTAGTGCAGATGGCCCTCCGAAGTTTTGGACCTGACGTAAAATGACACACTTCTCGCACTAGAGCCTAAAAAAGGCACCATCTGCACTAAAAAAAATAGTTATAACCGTCTTTTATGTTTCAGACCCCCTACTGAAACGAATGCCCCGTAGTCCTGGCTGCGGCAAGTGCTCAGATCAACCCCAGCTACCACCACCACCACCTTTTCCATCACCAGCTTTTGGAAAAGGTTTGCCACCTCCAGCTTCCAATCAACCCATAGAATTCTCTCGAAAGCATCAAAGTGTTGAAAGTGGATATCAACAAAAACTAAACACAGGATCCAGTTCTTCAGCTCAAGCTATTAGTGGTGCAGTGCGCAATGATAAAATATCACATCAAGGTTTTCCTAATAATCAAAACGTTGGTAATGGGTTCAATACAGGTGCAACTGCTACTGCACAAGCTAGCAGTATAACTCATAATTTTGAAAAAGCACATAATGACGAATTTGCAAGGCACGAGAAAAATTTTGGAAACGAACTTCGTAAGGATGCTAAATCTAGTGCTTTTGCGCAAGCTTCAAGCGGATCAGGGAATAAACAAGCTGGAGGTGGATTTGAACAAAAAGGTTTCTCTGGATATAGTTCTTCACAAGCTGCGAATGCAGGTGGCTATGACAAGCACAGCATCAGTTCAAGACCTGGTTCCGGGTCGGGACAAGTTGCCGATGCGTTAAAGTCTCTTAAACAAGTACAAAGTGTTCAGGATGATAACCAGGGTTGCAGCACTTGCAGTAAAGGAGGTTCGGCTGTAAGCAATGCTAAGAGTCACAGTGGATCAGCGACGGCAGTGGCAGTTAATAATGGTTAAGAAACGAGAGATTACTTGGTGATATCAATTTAGTTAGGTGTTAATGTGGAAAAATGTATTTATACCAATAGAAGCAGTGATATAAAAAAAATGATTTTATTTTAATCTCACTTCATCATCATCATCATCATATTAGCCGAAAGACGTCCGCTGCCGAACATAGGCCTCCCTCAAAGATTGCCACAATGACCGGTCCTGTGCCACCCGCATCCAACGGACTCCTGCGACCTTCACCAGGTCATCGGTCCACCTTATGGGGGGCCTACCTTCGCTACGCCTTCCGGTACGTGGCCGCCACTCAAGAACCTTCCCGCCCCAACGGCCATCGGTTCTACGCGCAATGTGCCCCGCCCACTGCCACCTCAGTTTAGCGATTCGGAAATCTCACTTACAAAGTATAATATTAATAATAGTGATATGCGAATTATAATGACGTATATTAATATTGGTATCGCTCAAACAGCGCATGATGTTTCGTTTTTAAATATTGAACAATTCCCATATTTTTAGTATAAATTATTGTGCGATACTTTATAAATGGTTTCAATCGTTAAAAATACGAACGATATCTTATGGTTAAATAAAGACTGTCCAAAGTGTCAGGATGTCTTTCAGTAAGCGATTAAATCGTTGTAGGTTAGTTACAGTGTATTTTGAAATATATTGAGGTTTAAGAAACCTCACTGGTTTATATGGCTATAAATACATCATTAATACTCTTAACGTTAAAATCGATGCCACAATGATCGGTTTTATACCCCATAAATCCACAGTATCAAAATAGTGTAGCGTTAGCTTCAGTTATATTGCCGTGTCGGCGGCCGGCGCACGCGCTTCTCGAAATACATCGATCGGAACCGTTTCGTAATTCCATTTCGTAACCTCGTAACCTTTTGAACCTTCGTAACTAACCCCACACGTGAACACTGTGCAGTGATTGTGCAAAATCCAGAAATTTCACTCTGAAACACTGAAGACCTTGGCGGGATAGTAAACAACATTCTTACGATGCGAAACTAAATTTTGAATGTCACATCGAAATTGTGTTTGAAAATCTTGATGTTAGAAAACATATTCATCCCAATTTCAATTCCAATGACAGTAAAAATTTCATAGAAGTTACTTTGTAGGAGTTTAATACAAAATTCGGGATGATAGCTCGCAGTTTCTGAAAGCGTTTGCCAATTCTTGATAGTTTCGATAGCAGAATTAACCATTGGTGTTCTAAAGGAATTTTGCTGAGATTAGATGTGAAAAATATAAGTTTCCAACTAAAGATTAATCGACCTATCAATCTGCGGACTGCATAGTCGCGTCCTTGTCCCACTGGCGCGCCAGAAGACGCATTTAGCCCGGCCTACCCGGCTTGTCCTCCAACAAACTTTCTTCCAACCCCGACTAAACAAAAATAGACCTTCCGACCTCTCAATACGATTGACGGCGACGCCCTACATAAGTTGGCGCCCTGTAATTCTGACAAGCTTTCACGGGAACTGGGATGTAATAGTTTCGACCTTATGGCGTTGAGTTTAGGGATAGTTGTGCGAAGAGATAGAGTTGTGATAGTGTAAACACCGGAACGCGGACCTGATTGGTACCGTGCACTGACATTTGGCGATCACTTCTTTTAATTGATAGATTGCTGCTGTGACTATTTTATCTTTTACTTTTTCTATTAATTTGAATATTATTTTATGAATGTTCAAAAGTATTTGAAGTGTTGACGAACAGTTTACTGACATCGTCGTCATGGCAATAGCGAATCCTCACTGAAACTCCATTCATTCGTTATCAGGGACATTGACAATCTCTTTTTGCAATTTTTATATACCTAAGTGCTTGAAAAATAGTAATATTGAAATTATCGACCACAGGAGATAGTACTCAAATCTTAATTATATCTTTATTAATTTATGAGTACCTTAAGATAATTTATTGGCACAATCAACGCAATTGCAATCCATCGCTTTCATGTTTATTTCCACTATAAGTTTAACGGATTTTTATGTTAGTTATCATAGGTACGTTTATGTACTAGTTACAATTAATTAAAATATGTATTCTTTATTTTTGATTACCTTCTTGCAGTTACTATTTATTTTACTGTAGCATACAAAAATGATTAAAAATAGAGTTGATTCCTTTTTAAGCATTATTCAGTTAGACTAATCTAATTATGAACAAAATAGGAGCATTTTTTTCATATAATGTAGTGGCCCGTCATCTACAGGATGTTTTATTTGTTATCCGTTAAATTGGACAGCATATTTGGGACATTAATAGAAGTTGCCTGTTATATCGCCTTTTACAAAATCTGTTTTTCGTAACATACATAATAAACTAAAATGTTAAGTGTGAAAGAACTTTCTGAATTTAAAAGTTAATCGCAGGTGACTGACGTCATATGTCATAATAAGTAACATTAAGATGTAATAAAGTTTACAATACACCCTGTTCAGTCGTTAACATTAATTTTAGAGAAATGAATTATATTTGACCTAAATAAGCTTTTAAGATATTTAACGGAGAACAAAAAACACCCGATAATTATATCTACTTATTCCTTCCATCAGGACTTTTCCGTTATGAGAATTATAATCTACTGAATGCAACACATCAACACATTTGAATTATTAAAAAAAAACATCAATTACGTCAATGAATATCCACACATTACTTCAATAAATTTAAACACTTTGTCTTTTATCTCATAAAATGTAGATATGAGATGGTGCTTTTTTACAAACTGAAACGGACAATATAATATTATATAATATATTATATACTGGCTAATATATACCTAAACATCTGCCCTTATATTATTTGCATAAACGACAGAAAACCGTCTACATGTATTGAATTACATTATAAAATTTACGTTTATAAATTATAAGCCTCAGTACCAATAATTTCGCAATATCAATGAACTTCCAGCCAAAACAACTATTTTTACCCCCATTCAAGCTCTCGAGACTAAACCGTTCGTACGAAACATCTGTTTATTTACTAAACGTAATGCCTCTCGGAATGGGCCCGATTTATTATGATTATAGTGTGTAACAATGTTTACGTTAATTTTAACATCATTGGTATAGTCAACAACAGGTTTAGATTTGTTTGATTTACTTCTACTGTACAAGGTATTTTTTCTAATTAAAGTTAGCAACAAAATTTTCTTACATCTTAACCTTATTTTACGACAAAAAGTTTATGTCACTATATTTGTAGTGGGTAAGTAGTATTGCCACTATTTATAATTCTATTTCAATTTCAGATTTCACACAAATAAATGTATAATTAAAAATTCGTAAAATTCTCCTCCTAATTCGAAATAAGTACTACAAAAAGAAGAATTCATGTTTAATTAAAGTGTTTAATTGTCAGCCTCCGTAGCCTAGTTGGTAGTGACCCTGCCTACGAAGCTGGAGGTTCCGGGTTCGAATCCCGGCGAGGGCATTCTTTGTGTATTTATTTATCACAAATGTTTGTTTCTCGGTCATGGCTGTCTATGTATTTAAGTATCTATATGTATCTATCTGTTATATATATCGTCGCCTGGTACCCACATCACAAGCCTTAATTGAGCTTACCGTGGGACTAGGTCGATTTGTGTAAGATGTCCCAAGATATTTATTTATTATTATTATTTAATTAAAGTGAGAAAAGGATTGGAATAGGTACAAATGTATCTCAATTTACACTCCTCGTATTTTGATGAATGAGATTACGGATAATATAGTGCATTGTAAAGTAGCTAAAAACACTTAGCTAGCAAAAGAACAGGATCTTCGAAAGTTTCAAATAGAAACAACAAGCACTACACCAATTTGAAATCAGATTCTGCAAATAACATCATGATTCATTTCGCCGGTATCGGCCCACCATTTGACATTTTCATTCGCCACTGACACCGCTGACTGAGCGACTGCCACTGCAGATTGCACTACTTTGTCTTCGTTAACTACTGCGTCGATTGATTCTAGGTTATGCTATCCTAAGAACACTGGGCTTGCTTTCGAAATATTGGTATCAATGATCTATTTCTTATAGTTAATGAGCTTTAGTAATGAAATAGCGTAAGTGAATTGAAAATGCTTGGGATACTAAATAGGTAGAAAGGGGATTGGGTATTTTTGTATGGACTAGTGGCGTCATTTTTTTTTTCAGTGGCCATCGTTTATGTTACTACTATTTTGTAGCGCTACCTTAGAATAGCTTATTTACAAAATAAGTTTTGCCGTAAGTAATATCGGAGCCAAGATATGGCCCTTCAAACAATGTTATTGGACCAGTGAATATACCTAACTAAGACAGGTTTAGGAGACAGCTTAGATGACTACAGGCTTATTTAACTCGATAACACTACTAGCAAAGATACAAGGATATTGCCCTTAAAGTATAATAGTTAATTTAACCGACTTAAAAAAAGAAGATCTGAGGTCATATGAAAATGCAACTGTATTTTCTTATGCGATTTCTATGCTGTCTGTTTAGTGAACATTAAAAATGTTGCAAAATGGTTTCAATAGACGGTTCACCCTCTGACTACACCATAAGGAAACACAGGTGTGATGCACACATGCAAAATGTTTTAACATATTTCCAAGTAGGAAATGTACCTAATTAGATTAGTTTTTAGATTGGAATTGTTATTAATGCTTTCTTATGTATACAACACAACACATGTGACATTATTTGGGATAAGGGACCTTATTGTCTATGGCTCTTACGTCCGGTGACGTCGTATTCGTATACAAACATGGCTCATAACGCCGTAAGCGCCAATGACAATAATGTCCCTTTTCCCAGATAACGTCATTTGTAATTTTTAGTATTTACGTTGAATTACTTTTTTACACATTATCTGGCTCGTCATAAACTTCATTCTCAATATTATCTAGGCGAATCACTCTCTCTAAAAACTGTGCCGGGGGATCAAGATGTTCTTGATACCTACCCCATCCCAAGAACCAATTGACATTACATGTTATTAGGTACCTACCCGAAAACATACGATTCGCTTGTCTACATTTATTTATATACCTGAAAAAACACGCATAAAGTGTAAAAATATGAATACTTTTATTTGTTGTTTAAAATGTGACATAAAACCTTTGACATAATTACGTTCAATAGAACGTTCATCGACATCCGTCATTAAATCGCCGTGTTAAAGAAAAAAGGAACTATCTCTAAATAATCATTGACCGAAAAAGAACCTTATGTCCAAGGTTACCTTATGATGAGTTAAGGTTAGGTTTTACGTGGCATACGCAATAGTAGTTAACTCATTCCGATGCATTTCAAAAATAAATGTGAGTCTTAACTATAAAACTTTAAAGTATGATATCTCGGCTCCGATATAATTTAGCTATATGCACTCCGTAATAAAATAAGTTTATTTTAAATTGCTCTTTTCAAATTTATCACTTTCATGAGTGGCCGCCAAAATTTAAAAACGACGCCAACTTTACCCAAACCCCTTTAAAAACAGATTCCACGTGAGAGGACATTGTTTACAATTTGTAGGGCACACTGTTTACACTGTCAAATGTTCTTTAAGACTTATAACAGCAATGCATCAAATGTCGCACATGCTACGTCGCATAAATAGTTGTTATTTTAGCTAGCACAGAAAAGGATGCTGTAATTAAAGTGAATTAATTAGAATTGATATTTATTCAAGGATTAATTCGGGATAATTTAATTTCACTATTTTGTCTTCTCTAGTTTGCGGTTCTGAAAACCACTTTGTGTTTCATGATTGATAGCTATTTTGAATTCTAAAATCAATACAATTTGTTTATATGAATCCCACTCGCCTGCATATTGGAGGAATACGCACATCCGTCAAGTATTTTCAGAATATCGTAGGCGGGACTAATTTTAGCGACAACTATTTCAAGTTTATGCAGTTCTTGAGATTAGTCACGACCACGATGTTTATTTGTTATGGATACTCCAGTAACAGCCAGGGTTTCGTTCTTATTCAATGATGTGAAAACAAGTTATTTTTTATTTTTTTTTATTTGGGTCAATCACTTTTTTTATGTCACTCGTTGCCGTGATTACGTTCTCATGGGTCACCCTTAAATACAGGGCACTATTTAATAGCAGTAAAATTTACAACATTTTGATATTTTTGACAGATACGTGGATTTCCCATTGTGGGTCCCCACTAATCATGTTAGTAGAGCATGCAGAATACTTTCTTCTAGCAAACTATATTTCATATTCTTGCTAACCTGGGTGACGTGACAGGATGACAACAAAACAAACGACCCATTTAGAAACTGATTCATTATTTACACAATTAATTGAAAACGAAGTTCAGTTCAAGTAAACTCCTAATGAATTTCTCTTCTACGTTAAGCCAATTAATGTTACATGAATTACTGATTGTGAAAAACATAATTTGAAGGTATTTTATTCATTGATTGGAGCCAAAAGCGAATATAGTGAGTGGCCGTTAGTCTTATTGTGCAACGTGTTTACGAGGGAAAATGTGGTGTTGCTCTTTTAGCCGATCATTTTGGATGTTTCATTTAATTAATGACACACAACAAACTGTTAGTTACTCACTTAGTTACAATATCGGCCAATCCATATCAGAGAAATGAACCTGGCGATTTTTTGTTATTTTTTTGCAGATTACTATCATTAGGTTGCCAGCTAAGTTAAGCTAACTTTCTTAGAATAATTATGCTAGTTATTTTTCATAAATGCGATTAATGATTGTAGTAAAATTAGTCTACTTTTTCCTTTCTTTTTAGGCACTCCTAATTGAAATAAAAAAGTATCTAATAGCAAATGCTTCATCGAAACGACTATAATGACGCCAAGCAACAAATTTGAGACTAAGCCCGGTCATGATTCACTGCTACCTCGATATTTCATAAGCCAGGAAGTCTCATTAGTCAATTCGTACAGATCTTCCAAAGCCAACTCGCGTCTGGTCTTAAATCATGACAGGTGACAGTAAATGGGTGACGCTGAACATTGAAACGTTCGCCTGCTGCCATAAAACTATCTGGATCCTGACCTTGTCCGGAATCCAGATTATCTGGTGTTTGGTCTAAATGATTTTAAACATTTCGTCTAATTTAAGAAAGTTTGGTCTTTGTATAATCATAATCAATTAATCATCTAATCACATGTTTAATCTTACAAGCATATTAAGTCTACTTTGAAAGTTTTTCATTGACTTGACTTTTGTAAATCATTGTTTGGTAAAAACGTCCTTCATTAATACCCATTCAATCATAAACTGTCATAAATCCTGACATTAGAAAAATATACTAAACTACTTTGAATACGAATTCAATAGTTGATCTCTAATTTAATTCAGTAGTAACCTCTCTTTAAATTTGATTACTTCTTCAATAACCTCACTCTCAAATACCTCGACTCTTTCACTGCATTGATCACTCAATGCGTCAATGGCTTCTAATCAAAATTCATTAAATCTCATCTTTTCATAAACTATTGACTCATAAACAATTTGGCAAATATCTCTGCACCTGTACATGGTTAATCCCCTAGAGTAATGTGTTTCTGCGCGGACCGTTACCGCAGCGGGAATGTATGGCGCAACGCGTCTGTCAACGCTGCCAACGGGTGCATGCCAAATTGCTTGAACTTGCTGAATTCCTAGCCAATTGATGGAATCAGGATTCGTTGCGTCATTCACTTTTCAAGGCCATTGCCTCTATCGGAATGACGACGTCTTGATATAAGGATACGCCTATATAAATTAACAAAATAATTAAGTACGGGAACGATACAATTATGAAAGTTAATTCGACAGAAGGTTAACAAATTGATCACCAATAGCAAGAATAAAACACTAGAAAAAGGACATCATTGGTAGTACTTTCATTGGGGTCACTTGCATGGTGAATAAGGGTTTACTACATTAATTTTAGCAATCATTGCATAGTAAAATAATTGAGAAATTAGTTGAATTTACTTTGTGACCCCATTTTAATCTGTCATTTGTCTTTCCTTTCCCAATATAATAGAGATCGTACTAACATATTATAAATCAAGACACGATTCAAGAAGATTACAACGCTTCAACATATACCAACGAAACGATATCAAACGAACATTACAGTGCCAAGTGAAAGTGGACAAAACTGTCAGTGCGGTGACGATAAAAACAATTTGTAAATAGGTAGTGATATAAAAACACACAAAATGGACACTGAACACGATACAGATATCATGTCGAAAGAAGCACTAGGTCAGTGTTTATTCAATAAGATGAACAATGATGATTCCACTGTCGATAACATTTTGTCAGCATTAATGTAAATATGGCATTGTTTTTCAATATAATGTATCTACCCGTTTGTGAAATCAGATCATGGATTATAAATATAACTTAATATTACTTCTAACTTACTAAAACCATTGACACAATTTCGTTTTTGTGCATTCTTCGATAAATTATACAATTATTATAATTGATGTTCTGGCGAGTTAATTTTATGAAAAATGATTTGATTGTAAACTGTAGACTCCTCCACAATCATATTCGTATCGTAATTTTATATTATTGTTCATCTTAATCTAATTGGCATACCTGTTGGCTTTACTTAGCGCAAAATTTATGCAAAAATATTGATGTTGTTTCAAGACGCTGACCGTACTCGCATTTCTACACTTGCTTTTTATTACTGCTTTTGTACTATTTATATTATGTGTTATACTAATTTTAACCTTAGTTCCACAATTTTCTTTTGCTGGTTTCATTCAATTTAATATCTTCGATTTTGAACTCCCTTTCACTGATTCCTTTGCCTAAGTATTGTTTATTTTACCATGAAAGATTAATTTGAATTTGAGCAATTCACACTTATAAAGTAAGATTCCAAACGTGGTCAAATTGTTCCAACTATTTGACCTCGTTTGGAATACACTTAAATGTACAGAAATACAGACTTTATTGAAAAAAGCAATATTATACATTGTACGCGTCATTTGTAATATGTAAAACAATTGCGGAGATACACACATTTTACATATGAAATAAAACTATGAAAACGGATAAACTCGCGTATATTAACTTTCTTTAACTTCATTCCGACGTTATACGACGTTGCGGTGTCTGTCATCCGCAGACCACGAACCCTGTAAAGTGTTCGTAACGTCGGAATGAAGTTAAAGTTAATTAATACACGCGAGTTTATCCGTTTTCATAGTTTTATTTCATGTGTAATTCTCGCGGTAACCGAAGAAAAGATTACATTTTACATACTTATTTATGTAAAAAACCTTATTTATTATATAATCATGTAAAGTGTATTTTGCTACCAACTTTGGTCCTTACAAAATATTTATTTGACGCTGACTGTACCTCATAATTTATTAATTCGTTTCGTTCATTAGGTAGGCCTAACAATCTATTAATTCCATCTCTTCTATATCTATTTTTAGCTCACCTGTATTTACTTTGTCATAATTAATTTTCTACTGTAACATCAATTCATACTTTTACAAGCATAACAAAACAAGCTTTATATCCATGACATCCATGTATAACATTCAGCTGCACACACACCCGCATAGAACCTGATTCGGAATCATACTGAACTGCGCAATTATACAAACCTTTGATCATCAATGTAATCTTTAATATAATCCGTATTTTCCAAAACTAATTTTGCCTTACAAGCCAAATCTCGTCCTCGAACTTCTTTCTGCTTATAAATTATTTGTGCTTCTCCAATAGTTAACAACGCATCTGCGAGCTAACTGTATTGAAAAAACAACTACTACTGACAAGTATGGTTCTTACAACTGACGCTTAGCTTCAATAACTTGATTTTCCAAACAGAAGAGTTCAAGAAAGTGCTGGAGCCTTGTTGGTACGCCGCCGACAACTCCATTTTTCCAATCTTCTGTGTCTTTCCCAGCTAACTGCGCTTTTTAAACTGAATGTAATCCTCTAAGAACTTCTCTATTTTGTCCTATGTGACCTTACGAAGCCATTTTGTCACAAACTGATTAAGATTCTTGAAGCACTTCTTGTCGCATTTCTCCTAACTCAAACTGTCACCTTGCTAATCGAGCAATTTCGGTTGTTGTGTAGCTGGTAATGCTGAATCGCTACCGGCGCTGGTATGGTTTTCTAACCTGTGTTGTTTTAACTTCAAACTGTGCTTCTTGAACTGTTTCTCCTAGATTCTTACAAACTTCTTCAACTTGTCTCAAGATTGTGAGCTAACGGTGCCACTCACACAGAATATAACTGAACGTGATACTCTAATTTGTGACCTCACACACCTCACATTAACCGTACTTTTCTAATCTGTCTTTTTGAGTGTCACAAACATACTGGTCCTCCAAGCACTTTTAACCATAATTCTACCGTATCTGAACTGTGACTTAATGCTGCCAACCAGTGTAAACTGTGATCATCACAGAGAATTTTAGGAGTGGGTACTGCTGATACACTACCAACGCCAACACATTTATAGTTTCAAATTAACAATGCTTCTTAGACTGATTCTCCAAGCTTTTCCCTAACACCTTCTGTCTCCAAATTGTGAGCTAACCGTGCCAATCACACGAAATTCGAGGAGTGACTATCGCCAATTAATTACAAATAACTTTGCTTCATATACGATTTCTCGAAGCTTTTCCCTAACATCCCCGTCTCCAAATTGTGAGCTCCAAACATACAGAATTCTGGAAGTGGTGGTCACCAGCTAATTTCAAGTTAACTATGCTTCATTAACTGCTTCTCCTAGCTTTTCCCTAATACCCCCTATCTCCAAATTTTGACGTAACGGTGCCAATCATTCAGAATTCGGGTAGTGTTGTCAACACGCATAGCTTCAATTTAAACTGCTTCTCCAAGCTTTCCCCAACACCTTGTCTCCAAATTGTGAGCTAACGGTGCCAGTTATCCAGAATTCGGGGAGTGGCTTTCATTAACACGTATTGTTTCAATTTAAACTGCTTCTCCAAGCTTTTCCCTAACACCTCCTATCTCCAAATTGTGAGCTAACGGTGTCAATCATCCAGAATTCGAGGAGTGGCTGTCACTAACACGCATAGCTTCAATTTAAACTGCTTCTTCCAGCTTTTCCCTAACAGCCCCTGTCTCCAAATTGTGAGCTAACGGTGCCAATCATCCAGAATTCGGAAGTGCTTGTCGCTAACACAGTATAGATTACATTTTTAACGCTTCTCCCAGCTTTTCCCTTACACCTATCTCCAAATTGTGAGCTAACGGTGGCAATCATCCAGTATTCGGAAGTGCTTGTAGCTAACACTATAGATTCAATTTTAAATGCTTCTCCCAGCTTTTCCCTAACACCTATCTCCAAATTGTGACCCAACGGTGCCAATTATCCAGAATTCGGGGAGTGGCTGTCACTAACCCGCATAGCTTCAATTTAAACTGCTTCTCCAAGCTTTTCCCTAACCCTCCTGTCTCCAAATTGTGAGCTAACGGTGCCAATCATCCAGAATTCGGGGAGTGGTTGAGCCGCGTTGCGGTGCCGGCGCTGCTGCGACGCTGCCGGCGGCTCAGCGAGCGGTGGGCGCGGGCGAAGACGCTGCGGGACAACATGGACGTGAGTTATCTTCTTCTTTCTTAGCCTTTGATGGAGAAAAGGGAAAGTATTGAAGGTGGCTTTGGCACTGGTCTCACCGCGAGCTACTAAGCCATGAACTACCGCCGGGCGAGTATCGCCGTGTCTCTTTTATTTACACTGGAGTGCGTATCTTTTGTTCGTGTTTATAGACGATAGTTCATAGCTTAGTAGCTCGCGGTGAGACCAGTGCCTAAGCCACCTTCAATACTTTCCTTTTTCTCCATCACTGAGTTAGCTCCAAGCAATTTAAGCATCCAATTTACGGTCGCGATCTTTTTAAAGTCATCCTTCTAGCGCATTTGTGATTTAAAGATAATTAATAAAATCATTTCAATAATAATAGTTTTTGCACGGTATATGAAGGCACGTCGACGGATCTTGCTGGGACGGTTGCGCAAAAACATTCAAACCTTCAATGAAAGAGCGTACTTTTATCTAAGTATAAAAGGCTGTCAACGAACAGGTGTTCATGATTTATTATTAAAATAAATCATTATTCGGTTGGAAAAAGCGATGTTGCTAAAATTGGATAATATTAGAATCACATTTGGCATTTTCCTTTTAACATTTGACTCTAAGTCTATATTGTAAGGAAAAACAAAATCTAAAGTAATTAAAACATTTACAAAACCACTATAACACACAGGGTGTAAGTCTAATACGGGCGAAGCTCTAAACGGGTGTTAGTTTACGACATAATAAGTACATTCAAATAACTTAAACTAAATAATCTCTGCTTTTACTTAAAATAAGAGCAACAAATTTTTCCATACAAAATAATTCGGCGCGCAATGTAGAGCAACATACGCGAGTTAAACATTCGTTGACAGCTAATTTCAAAAACAGATGACATAACTGCCATATCAACAATAACAAATGTTCGTACCTACATTGCTGCTCCGATAATCTTAAAAAAAATCTGCGGGATCATAATTAAGAGTAACTTTAAAAAAAGCTTATAATCCATGATCACACTAATGAATCCCATGCCTGGTTTAATTGTTCGCCCGTATTAGATTTACTCACTGTATACATTTTATACTAATAATGGCTACTAGGGCGTTGAACTTCTAAGACAAGTATGGAAAGATACAATATAACGTTTTCTATATAACATAGTATAAGATGTTTACTAACAAAATATGGAACTGCGTTTTATTTTTATTATTAAATGTTATATATTTTTTAGTTAAAACTGTTTATTTTTATGACTTAGGTTTAGGTACGTTGACCTCAATCTGCGCATAAATATTCTAAGCCAAAAACACTCTCTTAACCTTCTGAAATTACAGTAAAGCTGTCAAAAAGTAATTTGTATTCCTTCAGCCTAAAATACCGCAGCGGCTGCCAATTTTTCGCGTTAATTTTGTCAATGATACTGAAAACATTGGTTAGTGATTTCAATATTAGTAACTGTGATGATAATATCACAGTATACATATTATGTACTATGAAGGTATACATAATTCACAACAATAATAACTTCATTTTGAAAGGCGGTCGTGAAACGTAAATAAATTATGTTTTCATCAGACTTGCTTTCTAAGCGCGCCATTGCTTGCATGCATTGCGGGAGTAATAGAAAAATGATTTCCTAAGCCTATGAAGTTATAGGGGCATTATTATGTGGACGGTCAGAACTGTAAGAAGACAGTTACAGCAATCGGAGGACAAAGTTCATAATTAAGAATTACTTTGTACGAGTATGATAATTGGTATTACAGAATTTCTATGTAGCAGTTTGTTTGATTCCCACATCATCAGACAAGAAGCTTGAAATTTACAAATTTCGAAGTTCTAGGTAGACCCACGGTGCTGAAAATTATCTGAACGGGCACTCTAGCGCCATCATCATGGCAATAGAAGTATGCAAGGATGTTTGTCAGTACCGCCGATATATCTGATGGCGACTGTACTACCGTAATGCATTGAATTGGATTGCAAATGCGATACACAATTAATTGTTTCCCTTCTATCATCAGTGCAACATTGATTGCCACACTATTTTTTTATAATTATTCTTAGTAGATTTTAAAAATAGCCATGTGGATGGTTTTCATAATGACGCCATCTAGTGATGATATCCCAAACTATGTAGCGTGCGAGCTGGGTAAACGCGCGCCACGTCGATGAATTAATGCTAGTTCTCGTTTTAGTATGGGCTGGGTTCAATAGATGGCGCTGCCTGTCAATTTTTCGATAAGCTTCCGCTTTTCCACGGTATAATAAAATTAATAATTAGTATCACCAAGCGGTAATACTTATACTGTTAAATTGGCTATTTAAAGTTTTCCGAAGGTATAAATATTATATTCTTTCCAAGGAAATACGGCTCTTTTATTTTTATTTAATATATTTTATTAAGTGAGTGATTCGGCATTAGTGCAGTTTTATGGATGAATGGCGCCTAATACGTTCGTCAGCAATCAGTACAATGAAATAGAAAAAAAATCTGTCAAGTTTTTCTATTTCATTGTACTTGTTGCGGACGAAAGCATTAGACTCAGCGGCCCTACCGAAAACGAAATTCGTAAATTTCGAGGATTTGTCTCTCTCACTCCAATGATGCCTTCGTGTGTTCATCCATAAAACTGTACAAATGTCATCTCACTCACTTAAAAAAAAATTGTTAACCTTTTGACCGCCGTAGTCTGATATATCAGACAATCAATACCCAGCTCGTATCGCCGCAGTCTGATAAATAAGACAATTTTTTTTCATGTTTTTCTGTAGATATTCTTTACTTTTACAGAGTTTACTTTGGTTCTTTGCATAAGTAAGTCGCAGTAATTGTTGATTACGTAACCGTGAGACTGATCTGTTGATTTTATTATATTTTCTAGATGAAAATAAACTTCAATTATACCATTAGATTATGTATGATTTTACCCCAAGTCTCGTAGCCAAAGTCTTATATAAAAGACACTAGTGATGTGACGATGATTGGTATTGGCATATCTACGTCGACTTTCTAATTCGATATTTAGATTTACGACGTAAGATTTATGCATGCGACTGACCTTACTTAGCTAACCTATTTTATCACTTCGATATGTTCTTATAAAATTATGACGTAAGTTGTCTAGTATTCTACAATATCGTCCGCTGAAGAATTATTTAGAATTTTAGAAGGAGCGGACGAAAATGAAGATTTCGAATCTGCCGTAACCAGAATCTGTCCTTAACTGAATTAAGTTACCCAATGACTTGACATGGATGTTTTGACCCTTGGACATTTTGACAACTTGGACATATTTGAGTCCTTCGAAGTTTTCAAAGTTGAACTTAGAAATAAATATATTAGAATTGTATTAGTGCCTACCTACCAGGGTTTATCAGTGAAGTCTGTTTTTTTATAGATGGTAGATATTTGAATCGATAAATAAGGGAAGACTCTGTTATCGTGGTTCATCGATAACCCCTACCAAGTCATTGTATTCCGCAATAATATCAACACAGACTACGCCGTCGTCTTAAAAATGAGACCGCATGTGACGTCAAAGATGTAAAATAGAAAATTTTAGTGATGTGGATTACTCGATATTTCAAAATTATGTTAAGTCAACAAAATATATAAGATTGGTACTGTTTAGTAGTTTAAACAATTTTAGTAGTATAATGTTGAGCTTACAATATATATTTATCAAAAGAATTGTAAAATTTTTTGATTTATTAAGCCAAACAACGTTGAAATTTTCAGATTCGATACGTTTCTAATGCAATCAATCCTCTCCCTACTAGTGCCAACTTATCAACGAAAAAACAATGAAGCCTTCGCCAATGTCTGAAATAGTAGACCGCTCATGACGTCACAGATACGAAATGAGAAATAATAGTGATGTAGCAACGTCCATCAATAAATTTGCATAGCTGGTAAAATTCACAGATTAAAACCATGAATAAAAGGGACGAAACCATAATAAAGACATTGGGAAATGTGATTTAATTATAATAATATAATATTCAATGAGAAGGTGGTAAAAAACGAAGTTAATCACAGTAAACTATAAACAATAAAATATTTTATCGTAAGTTATGTAGCAAGCACTACACAGTTTGTTATATCTTAGTATAGGCGGCGACACGGGCACGTTCGATGATATCCCAAGCGGCGTTCAAAAGGTTAACAAACTATAGGACAGAAAAATAAAAGAATCGCATTTTCTTGAACCTTAAGACGACGGCTATCAGGAAAATATAAAATATTCATGCCTACGCTCAGAAAACTTTACATAGCCAATTGCTGACTGCCTATGAATGTTCTTAACTGCAGGCGTGTCACGTGGGCGTCGCTATTTGAAAACAATTATGTACCTACTTATCAGTGTTGGGCAGAACACAATTGAATTACTAATTAATAATTCATCATCATCATCATCATCATCATCATCAGCCTATGATAGTCCACTGCTGGACGTAGGCCTCTCCTATTAACTATGCGTATAGACGCATTAGGAGGTAAATGCCCATAATCGCCACGCTGGGCAAGCGGATTTGCGATCGCAGTAATGTGTCCATTATGATGACGCTGCTGCCCATCAACAATCTTTTATTAAATAATGGTAAGTGACACTTCAATCCCTTAGTCGACGCTTACGACACCCGCAGGAGGAGTTGGGGTGGTGACAAATGTATTCTTACTGCCGTCACCACACGGCTAATTAATGATTACAATTACCAAAAGTAATTGCAATTAATAATTACAATTACCAAAAGTAATTGCAATTACAAATTACAATTACAGGGAAAATTAATTGTAATTATAAGTTTCAATTACAATTACCAAAAGTAATTGCAATTAATAATTACAATTACCGAAAGTAATTGCAATTACAAATTACAATTACGGGGAAAATTAATTGTAATTATAAGTTTCAATTACAATTACAAAATGTATTTATTAATTGATATAATAATTATGTAATTTGTAATTAAATTACAAAAAGTAATTAATTGCGCCCAACGTTGTTGGGCAAAATGCAATTTAATTACTAATTAATAATTACAATTACTAAAAGTAATTGCAATTACAAATTACAATTACAGGGAATATTAATTGTAATTATAAGTTTCAATTACAATTACAAAATGTATTTATTAATTGAATTAATAATTAAGTATTTAAATTACAAAAAGTAATTAATTGCGCCCAACACTGCTACCTATATGTATTTTGCTAGAGGTAGCCAGTTACTTTGGCTACCTACTTGACGCTATCAGCGGTCAGGGTGCTCAGTTGCTCACAAATACCTATCTAAGCAGGCCACGATTGTCACGGCGTAAAGGTGCCGTTAAACTAAAAGAGCATTCGCTGTTCTAACCTCCCACTCTACGAAATTCGATCGGTACCCAAAACGTGATTGGTTGATTTCTTAGAACGGGCGCTAGAACAGCGAATGCTCTTTTGGGCTAAACGCACCTTTAGAGTGCACGTTTAGATATTTATGAGCACCATGCCCGCTCCGATATATCTGATGGCGACTTCACCTATAATCCAAACTGGTGAATGTTTACACGGCTTATTACGAGTTCTAGTAAATTTGTCGCCTCGATTAAACCCGATTTCGCGCGGGAAATTAGAACGAACATTATTCCTAGATTTCCGTTGCTAATGCTGACTTATGTTTCCTGCCTAGAGCTTATTTACTGGCTGAAATAACGCTTATTTACCGTGAGGCTAGTTCTGCAGGCGTTAGTACATTAAACCTAAACGAACCGAGACATTGGGTTAAAATCATAAGCTATGAACTGTGAAGTTGGCTTGTAATATTCGAGTTTAGTTTAATCCTAAACTAAAATATTATTTATAATATGAAACTAACCACGTCTCCGTGGTCACCCTGTACCTACGAGTATACAAAATTTTAGCTTGATTGGTACCTATACAACTGAAGTTATTTGACGCGGAGCGGAGCGGAGCTCGGCCAATTGGACCGAATCAAAGTGTTTCGAATTCTAATTTGAAGAATGTTATTGGTCACTTTTGCACAGCTCAATCAGTGGAGCCGCTCCCTAAGCCCTAACCAGCGGGATTTGATTACCGACAAACAAAATTGGGGACAGGTGGTAAAAAAAAGCTTGTATAATAATCACTAACTAAAAAAATACCGATTTCTCCAAGATCGCAAGTGCCAAAGGGATCAACTCGGGATTAAAAAACTCAATCTCAAACTTAAAAATCTCAATTTGAAAATCGATTCTTGGAGACATCGAGTTGACATACATTTTAAAAAATCAGTCGAATAAAGAACCCCCTTTTTTGAAGTCGGTTAAAAATAGTAATGGTCAGTCTTGAAGTGTTACTCGTACACTTGTCAGAACAGACGTAATGGCGGCTAAATCTGGTTCGCCCCGTTGGTTTGGTTATTTCCACTGCACTTATGATGAGTTGATGCGCTGCCGCTGCGTGTGGTGCTGACTCCGTTTTAAACCTTTATAAATAGGTCTAACGTTTGGTTTAACTAGCTGTGAAAACAAGCCTTGTGGTGACGACAGTAAGAATACAAATGTCATCATCCCAACTCTTCCCGCGGGTGTCGTAAGCGGCGACTAAGGGATTGAAGTGTCACTGAACATTCTTTGATAGAAGATTCATGGGCAGTAGCGTTAGTAGCGCTGACCCTCTTACTTCACTTTTTTGTTTGAATTTAGAATCATTCCCTATCCCATATGTTCGTAGAGTTTACCTTTACGTCACCCTTGGTCAATCGTGGGATTTCCAGGCGGAAAATCTGCCAGGCACTCTTCGTAGTAATCCGGCGGGCGGGTAAAATTGTTTACAACTCCCAGGCGGCAATTGGTAAAGCCACACCAAACATATTTATGGTCACAGATAACAGCAATCTGGTGTTTTTACGAATTCACCGCACTTGAGATGGAATGTAATTATTAAGAGCCCATACTGTCTCACTGCAGGGCAAAGGCCTCCCTCAATTTTTTCCACGTATCGCTCTCCCCTGAAGTCTCCCACCAATCCTTGTCAAAGGCGTCAAGCTTGTCGCGCCATCTCTGGCGCGGTCTACCGCAACGCTTTAAAATTTGTGGCACCCAATTTGTGTGATCGTGTGGAATGTAATATAATATTACTTAAAATTATTGGATTCAGTGCATTGGTCTGTTGTAGTTCATTGTTAGTTTATAATTTATTCAAACGATTCCATTAAAAATCGAAGAAAAAATGTTATACTATGAATGCAGTTCTTAAACAGGCATTGTGTCTTCAGAGAAAATGGGAGCTGACTTTTTGCATACTAACGTATTCCTTGATATTTTAAAGACAACCGGGTCTTAATCGCGTAAACTTATGTTTAATTATATCCTGATGTTTCGGGCATGACGTTACACCCGTGGTCGCAGGCAGACTGGCGAGAAAAAGTATCAATACCTTCGAGCTGCGCGGGTTTTTCGAACTACCCGCACTTGGTCTTGATTATTCCCTTCTAGGCTAGATTTGTCACTAGGCCTATACACAACACTCACAACATCCAGTGGCTTTAAATAATCGTAAAAGTTTAAATCAATATAAACGTATTCCTTGATTTCCTTCCTAGGTTCCCTTTGGTAAATAATGTAATTTTACAGTGAAATGTACTTTTTAATACCTACCAATTTTTCTAAAACCTAGCAGGTCTCATTTTTTTCGTCAGTAAAGTTGAGTGATGATTTCTTAATTTTTCGTTGTGAACATTATACACGGTGCTCGCGAGCATTGCGAAAGATTTTAGTATGCATTCTAGACATCAAAATAAACAAAAATTATTATGAGACCTAATGTCAAATTCCACAAATAAAAAAAATGTATTTTTCTTTTTTTGTAGACTCTTTGAATACATTTTAATATTTCCAATACTTTTTATCATAACAACAATTTGTTAAAATTATTTTTGTAATTTTTTTTTGGACAGGTTTTTTCGTCATGTTGATTCTTATTTTTCGATGGTCAGGCAAAAGGTGTGGTAATATTAGTACACATTTTGGTAGTATTGTAATCAAACATAAGTTTTATGACGAGCTACGTCGAAAAACTTTTTTCGAAAAAAGGTTAATTATCTCTGGAACCAAGCTCAATCCAGGAAATTTTATATAACATTAAATACTCTAAAGATGCTTAGAAATCCAGCATTCAAATGTTTCGGTATGCTCACGAACACCGTGTATTATAGCTATTTCCATTTGACTTTATAAGTTAATGGCAGCAATATTAAGGAATCGTAACTTAGTTGGTGTTGTTATTTATTGTTATGCGGCTAAATAACAAGAGTATCAAACCAGTCTCTTCAGCCATGATGCCAAATTAAATTTCGAGCACAACCATATAAAAATCTCAAAATCGTCAAAATGTTAGATAGGAGTTCATGGCAGTTCACCGTCGATAAGGACTCTCACTGTATAAGGAAATGTTTGCCTATAAATTATTAGTTCTAGTACCAAGTTAGGTTTACCGATTCTTCCTCTCTCTTCGGATACGTATATTATTAGATTTTGTATAACCATTTTTTTCGTACAACAAAACCGCAATTTTGTTCAAAATCAATTTAACCAAATCGACTCGAAAAAAATCTAAAGTAACTTTCTTTAAATTGAGTCGTCACCTAAATCGCTGATATAATAAAGCACAAAAGTATCGAAGGGTATGAAAAGGAATGCCACCAGGCGTGGGCAGAATTAAATAATGTGTATCTATTTAGAGACACATTCCTTTGGATTAGGTATGTCGGTGTATTAGTTAGCAAATAGCTTTAGTAGACAAGATGGGAGAGCGGTCTATTTATTTGGAGCATTCTAGATACGAGAATGACTCTTGCTAAACGCTTAAACTTGTAATAGGTACATCTAATAGTCAGAGATCGGACAAATAGGCGTCATTGTTCGCAATATTCGGACATATCTCAAAAGCTGATTGAATGATTAATCACTTAATCGTATTCATAAAATTGTCTATTTGACACCGATAACCAGACATCGTACGATTCCGAGCATTTTTGGTGCAGTGTAGTTCAATTAAGGGATGTAAAGCAAATTATTCGAAAATAGATAGCGAGTTAGGGTTCATCTTTGTGTTACAACGTGTTATGACACGTTACATCTAAAAATTGCCCCTGGATTCCTTTAACTCAACTACATTTCACCAAAAACCCTGTAAGTTTAGTTAAACGAATCCAAGGGCCAGTTTAAGTTGAAACGAGTAATAACTCGTTGTAAGACAATAACGAACCTTAACTCACTATCTCTTTATAAATAACTTACACTATATCCCTTAATTGAACTACATACAACTACAACCTTAAATCTTCGAAATCAAATTTACAGAAATTATTCATTTAATCAACTTTGAAGCCATATCCACATTAATTCGAATAATGATTTGTCTGACCTCTGTTAATAGTACATTATATTCCTGACTTGGCATGAAAAAGGCATGAAATTATGTATGTTTAAAGACCTTGAGACCGTTTAATGTAGTAAGAAGCGTGCAAAAAGCCTTTCCAGCCGTGTGCTTTTCTTAAAAATGCCGAACAAAAAAAAATTAGGTAATCAGTATTTATAACAATTAATAAAATTTTCAAATAAAAGTGAAAGGATTAGATTTGCTGCTTTTTTATATAAAATTAATTGTATGTCTGCCAAACTGACTCCAAGCTATTTGAGACAGTTAAAAAATAGCCGTACAATTTTGGCTGTATAGTGTATAGGGCCTGTGCCCGCAGTCAATAAGATCTTTTAATTTTTTTTAAAGTTTGCAAGTATCCAAATAAGGAATTTTTAAGAAACTTCTTCTTCGTTTGGTGCGTGTTGGAGCTTGGAATATCTGTTACATTTTTTGGATTCCCCCTAGCGGGATTACGCATATCAACAGAAATATGGCAATATAATTAAAGTTTATTATTCAAGTTACTGTAGGAGACCCGCCGGGAGAATCCAAAAAACCGATCACTGAACATGACGCACAGAATTAGCCTCTCACAGTCCACTGCTGGACGTAGTCTTCTCCTGTTAACTATGCGTATAGACGCATTAGGAGGTAAATGCCCATAATCGTGACACTGGGCAAGCGGTTTGGCGATCACAGTAATGTGCTCACTACTCACGCTGCCCGTCATCAATAAATAATAAATAAATAAATATTTTTGGGACATCTTACACAAATCGATCTGGTCCCACGGTAAGCTTAATTAAGGCTTGTGATGTGGGTACCAGGCGACGATATAATAATAGATAGATACATTTAGTTACTTAAATACATACACAGCCACGACCAAGGAACAAATATTTGTGATAAATAAATACACAAATAATGCCCTCGCCGGGATTTGAACCCGGAACCTCCGGCTTCGTAGGCAGGATAACTACCAACTAGGCTACAGAGGCTGACAAAATTCATTCATCAATATTGTATATAGAATGGTTTAGTGACTCTCAATCCCTTAGTCGGCTCTTACGACACTCGTGGGAAGAATTGAGGCACCCACTAGTATCCTATAAATCTTTGATTTCAAGGTGCTTAGACAAGTTGCCAATCGGTAACGCTTAATCGTGTCGTAAGCGAAAGGCAGCTAACTGTCTTTGTCACACTAATATGAAAGAGTGCCAGAGAAGGAAAACTACGATACGCTACTAAGCGTTGGCGATTGGCAACTTTGCTAAGCATCCTGTTTTGTTTAAAACTGCGGCCCTAATGTAAACTAAGAAATCCCCAAATTTCGGGGATTTCTCTCTGTCAGAGTAACTTCAAGGTGACGAAAGTACTGAACCACCAGTTTTCTTTTTATCTTTTATTTTCCAATGTTTGCCCATTCGAAGATAGCAGTGGGGTCAAACTGTTTTTACTAAATCAGCGGCTCTACTGCGTTTCAGGAAGCTGTCTCTGTCACTCTAATGACGGCTTTGTTGAAGCGACAGAGACAAATCCCCGAAATTTACGAACTTCGGTGTTCGCGGTAGCCAGCATCTAGACAGCACTTTCTAATAAAATAAACACCTGACTCAAAACTTGTGCTGTTGAGCTTATTCCTAGTTTGCAGGTCTGCAAGAAACAAGGTATCGCGATAAAAAAAACACTCCACTCAATGCATGAACTCAATTCGAACAAGTCTCCAGTGACGTAGAGTGCTAACTGGTTCATGGTCGGCTAATTCTCCGATAATTATATGCTTCTCGGAAAAACGTCTAACACTGGAGTTAGTCTTGACACAGCTGGCTCTGTGAATGGTGTCCCTTACCATGGGATTGGGAGCGAAGTGGTAGGAAATGGTACTGTCAGGGATCGGATAGGTTTTTAATCCTTATAAAAGAACGGTTCTTTTTTATTCATCTCTCGTTATTCGGTATGAAAATTTCTTGTCAATAGAGTAATTTAAAAATAGTTAGGTATGTATACACATTAGTATATTACTAATTTATCTATTCATTTCGTCTCTTTTCCATACCCCTTTACGACCGAGATAAAAAAATTCTAAATTCTAAAGAAAAATGCATGTAGATCGTTTTAAATTATCTTCGAATACTTGTAAAAAATAATTTAAAAAATCAAATTGCCTTTTATCATTAAAAAAATAGCATGCACGAAAGTGACGTTCAGGATCTGTATGTAAATACAAGATCTTGCAAATTAGTATGGACATGCTGAAAAACGTTAATAAAACACATTATTTAACGAAAAACCTTTCTATCATAAGCGGTCTTACATTTTTAGGGTTCCGTATCACAAGAAGTAAAAAAACGGAGCCCTAATAGGATCACTGGCGTGTCTATCTGTCCGTCTGTTACAACCGATTTACTCCGATGCTACTACTGGGCAGATTGAGTTGAATTTTCGCACACCTATGTAAGTTGGTGACCCAACGAGGATGTGGAACATAAAAAAAGAATTAAAAATATGAGAGCTACTTTTAGGGGGTAAATTAGAAAATAAAAATCTAAATTTTTACTTCATGATTTCGAGAAGATAAAATGTATTATCCATGCTAATAATAATATGATGAATGGATTAAAGCGACGATTTTTAGGAATCAACGTGTAATAAACAGTACTATTTGCAATATATACTTTTACTGACTGAGAAAAAACGACGAATCTAGAAATCACATTACATTATACAAATTCACACAAGAAAAAAACGATATTTACTACACATTGAGTTTTCCGCAGTAATTCAACAGTAGATTTAAAGATGTGAACGGAATTAACGAGTTTTAATAGCCAAACAAGAAAATACTTGTGGTTTAATACTTAAAAAGCATATGCTACAAAGTACTACGTCATGCACAAGCAGAATTAGCAGTAATCTCACACCTAGCTTTAGTGATGATGTGAAGCTTCCGAAGATAGACATAGCAAAGTTTACCGGAAACTATCAAGATTGGACGTCCTTCTTCAGTGTGTTTTCATCATTAATCCACAAATAAGCAGAGTTCAAAAGAGCAACATTCATAATAGCACAGCTAAAGCAATCAGCTAAACCCTTAAGAAAATGTTCGTCATACATTTTGCTCTATAATGCTCTAGTGCGCCCTTATCTTGAATATGCATCGGAGGTGTGGAATCCACACTATGGCGTCTATATAAATGCTATAGAAGCAGCGCAGAAGCGCTTTCTTAGAGCCCTCCACTACAGAATGGAACAGACGTCTATGTCATACCAAGAACTGCTGGATAAGTACAAATTGCGGACGCTAGAGAGCAGACGCCACGCCCAAGACGCCAGTGTCCTATTTAACATATGTACAGGTCAATATAACTGCCCGGAACTACTGGAGGCTATTAGCTTCCGAGCTTCCACCTACAGGACTCGAAATCAGACCCTATTCGCCGTCCCGATGGCTGCTACAAACGCTGGGGTGCGAGCCCCGCTGCGTAGGATATGTAATAACTATAATAAACGCCTAGTCTCGGTGGACATATTCAATAATACTAAACATCAATTTAAGCGTAAAGTCAGCTCATTGTTAACATTTTAAATTTAATTTTGCTACTGTTCAGCCTCTTTGTGTACCAAACCCCTTACCCTTATGCCCTTATCTCTTAAGTAGTTTTATAATGTATACTGTTTAGCTTAAAATGATTAGAATAAGTATATGCATTTGTATTAAGTTTAAGAATAAGAATAGAATAATTCTGTATTTTTAGTTCCGATCACAATGCCATCCCAGAACTACTAGCAGACTTCCTAGTGGGAATTGTCTTAGGATGTAGGCTATGCATAACATTTTCATCCTGCCTGTAAATACTGTTGGCCTGTATCTGTTTTTTTCCCCAATAAAGAAAATAAAATAAAATAAAATAATCCGAGAGATATTAGGTATGGACAACTTGGAGTGCCTAATTAAGATGAAAGTACAAGGTATTATTAACCCTAGTTCCTTGGATACGCTGATTGAAATACCATGAAATATGTACCTAACGAATTAGACGAAATATGGAACCAATTCTTCAAAACATATGACCATCTTTCTTGGTTTCATTTTATGCACAGACCGATTATGCATATCCGTGCAAATAATTATGACGAACGATTTACGAGCTACGTCCGAACCTACAATTTTGTGCACTTATTATTTATGGGCATATTGTTTACACAAAAGCACTAAATTTTATTCTAATTTGTGCAAAATAAAAAAGTTTAACTCTTTAAGAGTAAGTATCACTCAATAAAAAGAAGGTTTGTCACCACAAATATACGAAATTGTGAACTTACGTGTGCTACTATTCCCACCAAAACACATCGCCATCTTCAACGCTGTCTTGCAACTGACTGATGCGGCCGCCCTAAGGTATTTGCTACTTTTACGTGTCGGCTAGTGTGCAGATTCGATCGGTACAGGTTTGAGCTCGAAAATACAATTTACTTGGTGACAGGATTTTTGCAAAGTCATTTGCAGGATTATATCAAACCGGTCGGAAAGGGATACAGTAGGTAAACCT
>JALPQI010021934.1:0-16000 GCA_025490895.1 Thaumatotibia leucotreta
ATTAAATTTGTTGAAGCCCTCGGGATTTCAATAAAATTTGAAAAATAGGTTTTCCTCTTAGCAGATAATACACAGATATCCATACAATTTGAGCATCATTACATTACTATTATTTATTTATTTAAACTTTCTTGCACAAAATAAAAGAAAATTGTACAAATGGCGAACTTAATGCTAAAAGGCATTCTGTACCAGTCAACCTCTGGGGCAAACAGAAACATTTTAGTTGGTGCTCAATTCGTTAAGTAATAAAGATATAGTAATACCAAATGACTATAACAATACCTACAATTACATGCTACTACTTATATAATAATTTAATAAACTAATACATATATTATTTTAATATTCAATATCAGAAAGTAATTGACGGAGGAAACTACTTAAATTCGTCTACAAGAAGATGCTTGCGGAGCAGTCGTTTGAAAATTTATTTGCTTGGGACTTGTCGAATAGGGAGAGGTAGCGAGTTCCACATATATTATCAAGTTCACATAACTAATAATGCATAGCAACGCAGTCAGTCATTGAAATTATATCATATACTTACCTACTGCAACCTCCCAGTACAGCACTACCCTGAGTAGGCTCTACTCGCATCATCCAATCACAAAACAGTGCAAGTGACGTGCGAGTGACGTACAATTAGACACAGTTTCCGGTTAACCTGCTTTCCGTGCATTTTCACTTTTAGGGACACCCAATTAGCGTGACAAGAAAACCTAATTACAGTCAGGTTTGTGACGATAAGTAAGTACGATATCTTTAGGAATTTAAGCTTGATCGGCGTTTTAATAGTAAAAAAAGTTAACACCGACACCGAATTGTACTTAACAAGCCTGGCTTTTTTTAAATTTACGTTTTTTTAATTGAACGCTAATCACGTATCCCTAAAATTAAAAAGCTCCACTTTCAAAATAAGGCTACATTAAATACAAGTATTTTTTAACCGATGCCCAACATACATGTACAGTCGGGGTAAAATTAGGTAACCTAATTAAAGGATGCTTCATAAATATTTATTAATATATGTTACCTATTGCACTGGCACGTATTTTTATTTATGCCAAATAAGTAGGTATAGGTATATAAAAACTGAAAGTTAAAGTGATAAATAAATACGTACTACGGTCAAAAATGCATTATTGCACAAGTTACGACTAATGTAATTATTAAACAAAGTTGTAATTATTCTAAAATGAAGCAGATAATTTTATACAGCATTATAATAGTCGGTAAATACAGCCCGAAATACGTGTTTAAAATCTTTCGGCACGGTGCGAGATAATGAGCACCAAGGTAATGTAATTTTTCAACAAATAAATGGGATAAATAGTGGTAAAATACTATTATTTTTTTATTAATATTATTTTAATATTTTACAACAGTGTAAAAATGATTCACTGTTAACAAGAAAGTATAGCTTAATTAAATCAATCAGAAATGTGTTAATCTTAAGGGTAAATCCATGTAACTGATGTAATGACAGTGACCATTTAAACGTCTGTTTATTGAATGATGAATTGATGACGATAGCGTTAGTATTAAATTATACCTGGATGAATACAATTTTGATAACTAGATATTATAATTGCAGTTAAATTAGCACCATTAATAAATAAACACATAAGTTGAAATGCACGTTAATAGACAAATAAAATGATGAGTCCTCGGAAAAAAACATGACCAGTGCTTAAAAAATAGGGCAAATTCACACCATATTCTGTTAAAATTAGGTGGTTTTTCCTTGTGTTATTTGAATTGACTAGATATGTTCTTTCTGTGGACCCTTCAAATAGGTCCTACATAATCACCAATTAAAAAAATAAAACTAAATTCCGTACAACAACTCCTTCCTACAACCTATTTCTCCAAGATCGCATCATCAGACCCCGACGTGCCAACGGGGCCATTGCGGGATCTGTTCGATAAATAAAACAGTCGAATTGAGAACCTCCTCTATTTTTGAAGTCGGTTAAAAACAATCCGTGAAGATGGAACACGAAATTTCAACAAACGCGGTGACGCATGATTGTAATCAAACTGTTAAGAGATTTTAAATCGGAGATCGTAAAATTGGGAAGTGCGCTCTTTTATAATAATTTTCTTATAAATAACTCTTGGGATTGAGTGAGAGACTGACATATTTCACAGTTCTTGGAAGCAACTTCCGGAATATTGATCAGCTGAATCTCTCATACCGCAGCGCCAGCTGCGCACTGAAAATTACTTTCAGATAAATCTGCTCAACTTGTTACAGATGTTATGTACTTGCAAGTACAATTCGTCTCGGCGAAGCTAATGAGAAGGTATCTTGAGAAGTGCGATTTTATACGACGTAATGATTGCTGATGGCTATTAACCCCGTAAAAACTTCCGATGAATCCATTAAATATAAGCTAATGTCCACTTAACGTGTAAATCTCAAGCAGTTGTTCACTATTCATATTGGTTATTCAATTATGGTTATAACTTTCATTTTGTAAACTGATATTTAGTGTTTTCTTTACAGCATTTTGTTTTTATGCTGGAAATTTTTATACAGAAAACCCGTCACGATAACCGGGCACAATAGGAAAAAAAATCCATAATGTATTTTCATTTTTATTACAGCGTTTGAAAGTAATAAATATTAAGCTCTTTAGTTTCGATAAATACTTTACTTTTAATCAGTCAGATTTCGAGCATTTAAAATATTGCCTAATTATGACTCTCACCGAGTATATACCCAGGTGGAGAGATTACTAAAGCAATTCTAGAAATATTTCATGAATCGTTATTACAGTTATGACTTTTCTGTGTAAGTATTCACAGTTTTAAAATACGCTTAACACATCTTTATATTTTTAAGTTTCGAGCGCTCGTAATCAGTAGTTAGCACTAATATTATTATCTATGTTGTTTTAAAATGTCAGGAAGCAATTTTATTTTTTCAAGCATAAAATCAATGGTCAATTTGCGTTTTCAAATGACTACATAATTATATTTTCAGACTGTTTTCGCTGTTTTTGAGAGAAAATTGGATTGACGAAATAAAATGATATCAAGATAGATAGACATCCTTTTATATTTTTTTATATTTGCTCTTTCCCTTTCAATTTTATCCTGTGACTAAGGAAAAAATATTATGCCTTAATAATTTACTTAAAACCAGACTTTCTTAGATAATAAAGTACGGAATAAATAAGTTTCATGCTTATAAAGTGGAGTAAAAAGTTAATAAAGCAGGTACCTATGAATGATCACGTTGTTCCAAAGACAATATCTCAGTAGGTACGCGGAATAACTGTATTATCAAGTAGGCGGCGTGTGGCCGCAGACATGAAATATTACACACTTACTGTACCTCGTAATATTGCGTTCTCGTGCAATATGAAAATTTATCGCTATGCGTGTATAGGTCGCACAAGAATGAATTTAGCTTACATGTATTATAATTACATATTACAGACCGAGGGGTAATTTTTCATTTCATGTATTCATTGCACAATCCCTGGCTTCATGAGATGTTACAGAAGGTAAATTAGAGTATATTTGCAGTTGTATCAATATAGGAAAATTAATGTTATAATTCTGAATGCTAGTTAATTTGCTTTCTAATTTTGGCTGGGTGGTCGTTACAAAGTATTTAATTAAATACGCGGGCATTTTGTTTTCGAGAGGAGGGTAAATTTTGCTTAATTAGCTAGACACATTTTGTATGATATATGGGGATCGATAGTAGTTATACTCATGTAAATCGAAGGGCGACATTCTTCGTAGCAGATAATTAATAAGGGGCACGGTATTTACCTACACAATTTTGTCTAGCGGTATGTATTTTCTCACAGATTTCCTGAAATTAATAAAGACGTCGTTGGCGCATAAGATGCGGGATATTATAACCTTGAGATAAATAAATATACCAAGCTCTACAACAACCGTTATAAAGAGATAGGTTGATAGAAAAAAGACTTATTAACGATTTTCGTCATTTAGACACTTAAAATGTCGCTTATGTCATCTTTAGATAGACGAGATTGTCGTAAATGTAGTATCTTTCGAGCTTGAGAATTTAGCGAAAAACGCAGTTCACTATCATTATCGATTATGGTTAACAGATATTAATCTGGCCGGCTATTACCACTCTTGAAATTACACTTGATTTCATCTTTATTATCAACGTGATTAAAAATCTGGGTCAGACGTAAAATAATTCAAAGAGAAATAAAAATATTTTTTTCAGCACCGAAAAACAATTTTAAAATATTTACACAGATTGGTTACTCGATTTTAAAAACCAAAAATGTAAGTTCGGTTCAAATAAATCATATTCTGTATTAGAAAAGAAATCTAATAGAAATAAAAGAAGAACAACAAATATTTGAAGGGTAGTGTAAGGGGAAAACATGTCCAAAGCCTAAAAAAATCAGGGCAAATTCACACTCATTCATTTATAAGGCGTGTTTGCCTCACGACCGTTCCGTTCAATAATTAAGGCACAACTTAAACTTGAGAAACAACGTGTCTCGCATTAGAACCTGATTGTCTGAACTTCTATTATCTATCCAAAGGCGGTTATTTTAACAGTATGCAGTAGGTATAGGTAATACAAATAGTATGAGTAATGAATGTGGCTGGTGTATCTAGTTTAGAAAACTATCCAACTTCATTTTTTAACTTCCAACCAGAAATTTTCCGGATTTCTAAAATGTGATGTCCTTTAATAAAATGGTTGTACATTTCATAGGCATTCTATGAAACATCAAATTGTTGGATCGTACTAACAACTTTTACGTGGGAACATCATAATATGATGTTCCCACGTAAAAGTAGGGGGCGTATATTTAATGGGATCCCTTTCTTTCCCATATATTTGTTAATCCGAATTTCGTTAGTCAGAAATTGATATCCATATAATTTACTGATATAAGCATCAATGGTCATAATTTTTGTTAAGTATAACGATTAATAGATCTAACATTACTAACCTATAACATTACATACTCTAATTACAAAAGGTATAAAATTGCTGACTATAACATTCAAAGGTCTATCTATAATTTTTTAGAAATATTTTAAGTCATACATTTGAAGGATCAAATGGTTCTTACTCATGTTGTTTTAATAACTTACCGAATTTCATCCAAAAAATTGAATATAAAATACGAAATTTATAACTTTCCTTAATTTAAATTATTAAATTTATGGACTATGATGCAACTTAGGAAACTTCCTTACCTACTCGACCCTAAGGCAGGTCAGTTTAGGTACGACGACGAGCGAAACGAGGAGGAGTGTTAGGTTGAACTGTGACCACAGCGCGCGAGCCGAGCGAGCTAAGCGAGCGTGCCGCGGCAGCGGCCGGCGAAGCGCCAGGATCGAATTTTAAAATAATAATATTAGGGGAGACCAGGTATGAACGTAACAATTTTCAGTTATTGATTTTTTATATTTTTTTGGTAGCAGTTGTCAAACTTTGCATCTTTATGTGCAATAGACACATATTTCATGTATCTTTTGGTACAAAAATAAACTTCATACATCGAATAGTTTTACAGAAAAATGGCTCACGGTGAAGGATGGAATTTGTTGCAATTATCCCTACACCCAGGGCTGGTTGTAACAGTGCATAGGGATAATAGTAACAAAGTAAATAACTATAAAATAATCAATTTAATTAAGTGTGATTAGTATTTTTAAGTAATCAACAGTCTTACAATATCACTATCTCAAAGACGAACATTAAGAATGAATTAATGTAATTAACATTAGGTATTATATGAGACGAAATTAATTTATACCTATAGGATATATGAGTGACGTGAGAGCAATCAACTTTCTGTCTTATTCTAAATGGAATATGTATAAACAAATGCTTAGGTGTAATCCAAGGAATTAAATGCTTCCTGCATTGTCCTTATTTCTGAGTATACTACCAAGCTAATCATACAATGTACCTAATATGATAAAAAAATGTGTTTTACTCCTCATTGACAGTGAATATTTGTTTCCAGAAACAAATCCCGCCTTGGGTACTTTGGGTAGTGCCGCTGAACTTTCAAGTAAAGCTTTCCTTTACTTTACATGTCTATATAAAGTAATGTGAGCCAGTTGGTACGTCTGTCCTGCGTCCCTGTAGGGCATTTAAAAAAAGGATCACCTCAACTGCAGCTAAAGCTATAATTTCTATTTCGGTGGACTTCTGTCTGTTTTTATTTTGTGTGTATTAGACATTCTGCAAAAAGGCACTAAGTATATGAGTTATTTAATAAACGCTAGCATATAGGTGTACCAATGAGCCTCCAATTTGGAAATCGGGATGGAAAGTAACAAGTTGTTTCAATCATCCCTGGGTATCGAATTTCCAGAATCCCACAAACACGTAGCAAAAAAACATAAAAAGCATCATTATAACATTGATTTGCAACCCTCAAACTGTAAATGAATAGTGACTTTACAACACCCATGCAAAACGCAAGCTATAGCGTTTACCATGAAAAATCTAGCTAAGATTGAAAAAATCGTTAAAAACTTACTTTTGACGCATTTTTCTGGGACCATAGCACTACACGCATAACCTGCCGTCACAGCACCGTGGGTGTAACTGAGGTTAGGGGGGAATCGAAATGGCATCTAATGCCCTGAAGGACGTTCGGATAGATGTCGTAGAAAAAATTTAAATGAATTTGTTACGTTCATCCCGCGTTACTTTTATACCTGGTCTCCCCTACTAAATATTTACTTACTAAGTTTATTACCAACTTTACTCACTAAGTTTATTCGGTGGTGTAAAAAAATAAACATTTAATGCATTTATTTATTAATAACAAATAATAATTCATACAAAAAACGAAACAAAAAAAAATCGTTGTCATTACAACTTGCGAATATAGACATTGTAACAGTTATAATAAGGAAGGTTATTGCTTTTAACATTCTGGAAATGATGCTGTATGGATTTTAAAAGTTATGGGCATCGACTTTTATGACTAACAATAATTATGACCTACATAAAACTGACCACCGATTTATGATATTAATTTTTATGACTTATGACAATATGACTAAAAAAAATTCGGACCTACGGTTACGTTATTCGCTTCAAAAATCGAACTTCAAACTTTATGGGAACCAATAGAGACCCATACTCGTATTTAATGTCTAATATAGGTACTCTAGCATGCGATTACAAATTTAACTATATAATCTATTGCTTTTGCCTTAATTTATAATTATGTTTTAAAAAATAAAAATTCTCATTACTTTAAGCCTACCCGTCAAATGTCTATGAGTAAATTGAGCAAGTACGTAGTAGTAGTAAGTAGGTAATGTAGAATGCCTATTTAAATTATTATGCATTCTTACATATTCGAAATAAATATAAGGAATCCAACCGCAAAGGCAACAGAGGTCGCTAGAGTTCTAACCATCATTTACAGAACGTTTATGCCTCATAGTGTAAGTACTCACCCGTAATGATATAAAAAAGGCAAACCTGCGTTATTATTAGACGTAATCCTAACAGGATAATCTTACAGACCAATTAAAATTAATTACCAAACACAAGCATGGATAACTGATTAAATGGAGCCACGTGTCTATTTAAACCGCTATGAAACCGTATCAAGACAAAAGGAAACTCGATAATGTGTTGCGAATACAGTAATAGGATGTGAGAGAAAATCAGATCGGGCGGGAACACCGGGCGGTAGATAATGTTCCCTCCGGGGCAAGCCGCCGCGACCTCGGATTTGTCTTGCGTCCCGTCGTGTTATGACGTCCCGGCGACTCTTAACCCTTTGTCTCGCCCTTTGTTTTGACCATTTCAATGTTAGTTGCGGCATTTTTAGGGTCGCTTTGTTAATTACTGGTTAATAGGGTAGTTAGTAGGGTTAATGTTAGTTAATGGACTTTTATCTGAGTTTCTAAATATAAAAAATGTATGTTTACCAACATGTTTAGATATATTTTCTATAAATGTTATACTCGTATTATTACCTACATGATTTCCATGGATATGACGCTGAATTTTATACTCATTTGTTAACAGTATTCTATAAATTATAATTAATAAGATGGTATTTACGAAGAGTATCGAAAAATTGCTACGCTTAACGCTTTAACGCGTAGGTGCCGGTCTACGCGTGCCTACGCCATACTGAAAAAAACATCTACGCTATGATGTGGCGCTACGAGCGAAGCTTAGTTGTAGATAAGTTAACATTACACTTTAGCATACATTTGTAAATGGGTTTAGACGTTTACACCTTAAGAACCATAATCTGGACTGCTACAGGTATTCGTATATTCATTCGGTACGTTAGTTAGACTACCGGGCACTACGAGCAGGGCTGATTGGACAACGGTCAACGGGCACGTTTCTTAGACGTAAAGGAACTAGAAGTCTTGATACTCTTGATCAATAGGTTTGTACCTAAGTCTTAGAATCTATGTGCTCCGCACCCAGCAACTCTCAGAGGGACCCACGAAGAATGCTAGTAGTGAGCGTGTTAATATTAATGTGAACGAAACGCGATGTTTCGAGTTCTTTGGGTGCGTTTGCTAGTGTTTCCAGAATATCCTGTCTTTATGAATTTGGAGATAGTAAAGTGTGTCTTTTAAAACATTCTGTTTTATGATACAGAAGAGTATTAAAAGTGAAATATTTATATTTCTGCTTTAAGAAATTTAACATTGGTATGAAGTCACAAAGTCTACTTCTTTAATTTTATTATCAAACAATTAAAATATATTTACATAATTTAAAATGAGTGTGAGTATCTAATAAGAAAGAAGATTCCTTTTAAAGGTGTCTCCCGTAAATTACGATGTTCGACCTAAAAACAAGTTATTTTTATGATCCAAATAGTAGCGTTAAGTAGTACCCATACGAGTATAATAAATAAATACTGATTAAAAAACACTTCGTATATCAAAAGCATTTATAACAGCATATTTCCAGTATTAGCATAGTATCTCGCAGATGAAAAGGAGTTTGTGGTCAGAAATGTAGTTACCCGCCGACCGACATTTATTCAGCGACTCCCTGTATTGTCAAAAGTCGTTAACGAGTATCCGAGTCGCATTCTCTCAATACAGAATTACGATATGATAATAGAGCAAGTCGGTCACATGAATCACAGGGCTCTTCCCAAGCGAGTCTTTGTATTCAGTTTGGCGGATGACGATAACCTTAATGTAAGCGCCGTCACGGCTGGTGGTCCGAATTCCGAAGAAGGATCGCCTTTGTCGTAGCCCCTTCCACGCGCTCCATTCTTTTCTCTTTATACAGTTTCTCACTTGAGTAATTCGATGACAATAAACATTTATTGTGCTCGTCTATTTGACAGACGATGGAGAAATATCGAGTCAGTGAGTTCGTTATATTAAACCGCGGGTTTCGTCAGTTGTTGGTATAACGAGCCTCACCATTGTTGACAGTGACGGCATAGCGCTTTTGGTGTGACGTGCCCTTTAAATGTAGGATGAGAAAATGATCTCCCTGAAACCAAACGCGAATGGTAAAAACGTCTAAAAAGCCGGCGGACGAAGTTAATAATGTAATTCCTGAGGGAGCACTCGCTACGGGAGACATCCGCATTCGTTTTGTGCGTTTCGTTTTGCTACAGTGAAAGGATTTTACGACTTCCTCTTGTAATAATTAACTTTTAAGCTAGGCTTATATTTCTTATAATGAAAAATGGGACTAAAATCTCAAACCTAAATGCCAAAATTGAAAAAATAGTTCCAGGTAAATTAATTGTATGTGATCAGACTAAACAAATGTTTAATAGTCCGCGCAATTATTTGTTTTAAAAAATGTAATTCATCACGGCTGCACGGCTTAAATAAATGAATTAAACCAAAAACCAAAATAAAATATTGATAAGTTCAATTTCAAACGGCGGGTAGGAATCAATTAAAAATAACACAAATAAAACTAACTGTTTAATTGACTTGATTAATATTACATACCTACACACATATACTCGTAAAAGATCACCTAACAACTGTTTTTCCAATTGTAAGCTGCGTATAACATAAAAGCGTATTTAGTAGCTTCTAATACGTCGTTGTTCACCGGGAGCAACGCAACAAGTTAAAGTAAGCATTGTTGTCTAGCTAAACTTCCAAATGTAAAAAAAATGCAAGCACTTAATTCCAAAAGAAACGAATAAAAACTTCTTCAAATATTATTTGTTAATAAATCTTCAAACATTATTGCGCCGCTTTCGATTATGTTTAGGTTCTGATGTAAGAACAAAATTGTGATTAATTTTAATTAGTACGTAATCCATATAATTCATAATTCACAACAAACGTTATGCACTTCCGTATCGTTGAAAGACTAAATACGTGCGAGTAACCAAAAGCAGGCCAATCAACACAACGAGCACCCGTCGGTCGTCAAAAGAGTCCGCTGCCAGCGCGCCCACATTTGTATTCAGTTTGGCAGACTACGATAACTTTAATCCGGGTAAAGTGTCACCTTGAGTAGCTTACAGAAAAAGAACCTTTGTCTGGATTGGGGTGCTGTGAACTTCTTATTTTTTCTCCAGGTTTTCCTCTATTGTCATGGGATAATGTAAAATCCACTCGCCTTGGGGGCACGCTTTTCGCCGGATTGCGCTGAACCTAGGCTGCAGCCGAGAACAGTGGCTCGACTTGATGGATTGTGATCGAATGCCTCGTTGATCATATTACATTTACTTCGGTCATTTAATTTTCCTTTACAATGTGTCGCTTAGAAAATTGAAATATTATTTGATGAATAACAAAATACAAAAGAACAATTGTTTTTAAGAGTATATCTTTTTGCCAGAGTCTATTTTTAAAATAATGATCGAAAGATACCATTTATTTCACAACACGAATCCGAATTTCAATGAAACGTAACTGATACCTACTGTTCCTTTATAAAAGTAGCAATGTACGTGACAAATCTTCTAGTTTCGAGTTCGGATTGAAAACTACGATAGACTCCGGCCAGACGTGCCTGGAATTGGTTATTAGATTCCTATTTAGGAATAGGTGCACCGATTTTATACGTATTATATTGAGAATGTTGCCGAAGTAGTTCTGGTCCGGGCCCTGTACTAGAACGGAGTCACGTCTGAATACACTCTATCTCACGTAGTGTCGTCACATTTACAATTCGACCACCCTCATACATTTCAGAGTGAGGGAAATCACCGCATAAGGCAACACTGAGTATAGAAATGGAAAAAAATACCGCGCAACATATCAATATCATAATTTGGATACACATACATTTCCATTTCATTTGATCTAATAGTTATGTAATTTTCATTTAATGTACTTGTAACTGGTTTGTGTCATTTAATAAAGGGCATGTAAATTTGGATATTTATTGTTACCTACCTACTACGTAGGTACTAACTACATAAAGTTCCTACAAACTGAGATGTTTTTAGTCGGTGTCCAAATGCTATCACTGTTAGCCATCTACTGAGCAACTAGCTAAGTCACTAATCTACTTATCTAGATTAGGGCGCAAGTTAGCGTACAAATGGAAAGGTTTTTTACGAAGTAAGTGTTCCACTGATGTGAGGCCGCGAAACACAGAAAACCTTTGAAAAAATGTAAGCTGATTTACCGTGGCTGGCCAGGGGCTCTCGTGGCCGCTCGACCGGCAAATAAAGGCGACCAGACAAATGCTCGCAAATTGACTCGACGTTTTCACCGAATTCCATATTTTTTACATAAGGAGAGCCCTATTTAGCGAGTTGCTTTACCAGCCTTTCTATGATCTGCTTTTGCTAATTAATTAACAGACTTTTTTATTATTTTTGGATTAGCGTGTACAGGTTTTATTCTTAGTTCCCTCTTGTAACGCTCATATTTATTCTAAGATAGTTTCGCTAAATTGGGTGTTAAATTTTAAAAGGCAGTAAAATGTCTAAAATGGAAACTTCAACAGTAAAAGACAACCAGAGCTGCGAATGACGTTTTTTCATAATAGTCCAAGCGAGAAACAGATAGAATTAAATTACGGCTGTGTAATGTATGAAATCGGTGTTGATTTGCAGTTATTTATAATTTATTGGGCGTCCATGTATTCCATCCGTATATATGGGCTGGACAGTGTGAAGGTGATTTAAGATGCCTAACGCCTCACGCTACTTTGATTAAACACGATATATTTTAAATTAAAATTACTCTTGTTTACTCAGTACTAACATGAATATTTTCAAATATCCAACCACTCAACTCGTCTATGTTGTGATCGGTTACTAAAAATCTTTCTTAGAAATCAAGAAGAATTACTTCTTGATCTAATGAGGAAGGGTTTTAATAAAAACGTCTTCATTTCGGGATTGAGGGTATTAAGTTGCTACAACGACCAAATAAAGCTAAGATTACAAGTTAACCTCATGTTAGTCCGAAACCCCAATGATAAAGCATCTTAGGAAAATCGAGCCCGAGGAGGGTACACTAATCCCTCTTTAGCAAAAACGCTTCGTTCCAAAAAGTGATGGGTGGCTCACGAGGGATGGATCTTCATTACCCCGCCGTGTTGTCAGTTAAGCCAAAGGGTCTAAGGATTACACACAGCTTTGTTAAACTTAAAAATTGTCTCTCTACACCCGTAGACACATTTCCCCCTCATATAAGTGGAATATGCTGGAAGGCATTACGAGGAATAAGTAATAACTTCAATATAAATTACGCTGGTCATGAATACTCCGGTGCCGGCGTAGTTTTACATCCGCATCAATATTGGAGACGAGTTTCTAAAACTTTACGATATTATTTTTCTATACAATAAAAAGATTCATGGGGATACCTTTTACGTATTTACCTTTCTAAATTTATATTCCCTGTGGGTTCAAGCCCGAAACCGACCGCAATAATACACAATAGGCAATCGAATTATCATATCATTACAGGGTACATAGATAAACGAAACTTCCAAATACGAGTCGGTGTTCGTGCCCCTAAATTTTTACGGCTCTTTAAAAAGGAAATACATGTATCCAATCAGTCAATCTATCCAAATAATTGTATTATTCTTCTGTTTGTTTATCTGAAATATGGATAATGGGCTTATCAAATATTTACTTATATTTTTTTCTACTTTGTATCAATATTTATATATTTGTATCAACTTAAAAGTATGAGCAATATATCAATCTGTAGACCCATTTTAAGCTGAGAGAACACATAGGCAGGCTATAAGAATTTTGGCCACAGATTGAGTATTCTACGCGCACACACCAAATTGATTTTTCCCAACGGCCCTCGAAAGGTTGACAGACGCAATGTGATCCATAATTCTAATTGCAAAACGCACTTAACCGAGAATTGCTGAAATACTTTATTTTGTTATTTTTCAGGTTCAGTTTAGCTGTCTATAATGTAAAGCAGCACAATCGTTTTGTTTAATTCCCCTGATCGGGTTTGGGTCCTCAGATAGATTACATTGTGATGGGAGATAACTTGATATATGGGCCGCCACCAGTATTATGCGGCCTGAGGTCCCCGCTGTCCAATAAATACTATATTCATGTCCATGATTGATGATTGGTGCTATACTGTTTATTTATAGGCTTTGCGTTTAATAAAATGGCTCGTTATATAAGACTACGCAACTTATCTTTAGCTTTACAATAACGTATCATTGTTCGACGTATTTTACACATTGGTTTAGAATTATTTACTGGATTCATAAAGACTTGTATGCTCAGATTGCTCAGTCTTTTCACCACCGTTGCTACCGACGAAATTCAAAGTTAAAATGGCAATGTGTTATAAGACATAAAAACAAAACACGTTATTTTGTTGTAGATTCGTATTATGTTTATCAAAAATAAATAATGCGTACACACCGGCCGTACATACATGGTAAAATGTCTAAAGCAACAAGCTGCAGGAGGAACAAGCTGCGGACACCATGATGTTATAAAAACTATTATCCTCGATTAAAAAAAAGTGCGAATTCTTTTGACTTCCCATTTATAAGTATTTGACTCTGTAGCTTAGTTGGTAGTGATCCTGCCTGCGAAGCTGGAGGTTCCGGGTTCGAATCCCGGCGAGGGCATTATTTGTGTATTTATTTATCACAAATATTTGTTCCTTGGTCATGGTTGTCTATGTATTTAAGTATCTATATGTATATATCTATTATATATATCGTCGCCTAGTACCCACATCACAAGCCTTAATTGAGCTTACCGTGGGACTAGGTCGATTTGTGTAAGATGTCCCAAGATATTTATTTATTTATTTATTATTTATTTATTTATTTAAAGTAACTATTATACAAACCCATCAGCAGCATGAAAGAGTCAAAAATGAGCATTCTACACGGTGCTCGCGAGCATTCCGAAAGATTTTAACTATGCATTCTAGACATCAAAATAAACAAAAAATATTATGAGACCTAATGTCAATTCCACCAAAAAAATAATTTTTTTTCTTTTTTTTTAGTCTTTTTGAATACTTTTTAACATTTCCAGTACTTTTTATCATAACAACTATTTATTTAAATTATTTATTTCAATTGTTTTTTTTAGGTACAGGTTTTTTCGTCAAGTCTATTCTTATTTTTTGATTGTCAGGCAAAAGGTGTGGTAATATTAGAACACATTGTGGTAGCATTGTAATCAAAATAAGTTTTATGACGACTTACATCGAAACACTTTTTTCGAAAAAAGGTTAATTATCTCTGGAATCAAGCCGAATCCAGGAAATTTTATACGACATTAAATACTCCAAATATGCTCAGGAATTCAGCATTAAAATCTTTCAGAATGCTCACGAGCACCGTGTATATATAATTTTTCCAAAGATGAAGAGGTGACGCTTAATTTTTCCATTCGATTTTCCATAAAGTTCATGAGAATTTTAAAATTACGAAATATTTGGCGTTTTTTATTGATAAACTCGTAGATAAGGTGTAGAATGTTGTTTTTAGGGTTCCGTAGCCAAAATGGCAAAAACGGAACCCTTATAGATTCGTCATGTCCGTCTGTCCGTCTGTCCGTCTGTCACAGCCAATTTACTCGGAAACTACATATAAATGCTACAGTAACGAAATTTGGTAAGGATATGTGTTGTATGAACCGCTACAGGAATGTGATACTAAATTGTAAAAAAATCCATTGGGGTGGGGGCCCTCCATACATGTAACTGAGGGATAGAATTTTTTTTTAGTTGTACCTACATAAGCGTGTGGAGTATTAATAGAAAGGTCTTTGAAAATGACATGAAGGTTTATACATCACATTTTTATTTAAGCAAATCGTTTTCGAGATATCAGGTCTCAAAGTCTGAAAATGAATGAAAATGTGTCCCCCCCCCTCTATTTTTTAAACTACGCGATATAAAATTCTGAAAAAAATATATGTTATGCACATTAATAAACTCTATCAACGATTTTTGGTTTGATAAAATTATCTCCTATAGTTTTTGAGGTAGGTTGATTTAACTGTATTTTTTTAATAATAAATTGATAATGGTACGGAACCCTTTGCGCGCGAGTCCGACTCGCACTTGGCCGGTTTTTTTAGACATAGACCTACATATTCGTATATGTATATACAGTGTGTCTATGACCCGGGCTTTTACGAAAATGGGTAATAATACGCATTACTAGCAATCGTTTTCAAGTATTAACATTTGACAAATAATTAAATTGACCGTACAATTAATTTAATTTCCTCCGAACGATCAATGTAACGCGTGTACTGCTTATTTGTCAAACGTTGTGAGTGGCTGCGATTTACTCATTGTGAAGTGCAAATAACGATTCATTTTGAAGTACATTGCTTATCAATTAACTTTTCTTTGAAAGTTGATTACTTTTAAAATTAGCATTTTGAATCGAATAATGTTCACGGTTTGGCTAGAAAACTGCATCGCATTCTTCGGTTTCGATAAAAGCCAGTATCGTAGACACACACTGTATAAATAGCGGCGCGAGGGTCGAGTAGTCGGTTTGGCATTATATGCTCACTTCTTGTATAATTATGTCAATGAAGTGATGACTGGCTGA
>JALPQI010021935.1:0-21500 GCA_025490895.1 Thaumatotibia leucotreta
TTTGACGATAGGAAACCAATGATGGAATCAAATCGGGGATCTTGGAGAAATCGGTAGAAGTCGGTTTTTTAAATTATTAATTTGGTGATTATTAGGCTATGATGACGAGTCACCATCAGACAGAGCATAAATGCCAGTTTAATTAAACAAAACAATGTGTTTAGTTTTATTATTCCAGACTGGCCTTCACGCGAGTAAATATCTTCAGATAAGATGCAAAACTAGGCACAAGTATTTTGTATGGTACAACGCAGTAGCTATTTACAAGACTACCCATTAAAGATGACATGTATTTACGTATTGCCCCGATCACCGGCTGCACTTGCGCTTTCAAAACCGCGCGTGTATCAAAAGCGTTTCACGTAAATCACTAATGATCCCCCGTAACAGTATTACGTTGCTTTTCATATCGGGTATCCCTGCTACTTCGTACCAATCTGAATGGTACGGCGGCAAACTATAGTCGCTTATACAGCGGCACAAGGCAGCGACATAGGTTGAACGAGCAAACGAGTCCATATTTCACCGGGTCACGTTTCCCATGTACACGTATAGGGATATTTGCGGAGTCAGAACGTAAACGCGCAAGTACGCGTCAGACGAAACGGTTAGGGTAACCAAATATTCGGGAATATTATTATCCTGTGGTAACTTAAAGTTTATAGGCGTTTACGAATATAGTGCTGATGAACGTGTGTATTACTTTGGCAGTAAGCAGAAAGCTTTTATATACGTTGGATGTTCTTATGAAGTTTGAAATGTCAACGCAAAATAAAGCAATCGACGTGTATTTAGTGATTTCGAGTCATAAAGGGAAATTTAATTGGAGTTTTAATGAAATCTTGCGTTCGACAACAGCATGGTCACCGGCGCCCGGGGCGGCGCCTTTGAACCCGGTTTGAAAGCCGCCCGCCGAGGCACCTATTTTTCGCGAGGAATATTCAAAAAGTCGCGTGCAAACAAGAGGGCCCATAGAGTTACTTCATATTTTACTACAAATGTTTCAAGCTAAAAATGACATTGTTTAAGCAAATTGTGGCTCGTAAGGAAATAGTACCATGCAAATAATTAGATATCATTTTTCTTTTGGTGAATCACACAGAAGTTTTCCTACAGAAGATAAAATTAGAGGCAAGAAAAATGCTAACATCAGTTTTTTCGACATCAATGGATAAAGTACCATAAAACTGAAGTTATACACTTCGGATTCAAGTAGTTTTTATCTTGCACGAATCCTTGTTAAAATCGATATTAAGCGACATGAGTGTTGAAGAAAATAATAATGTTGTTATTTAATTAATATAACATTTAACTTTGTCCAGATTTCATACGTTAGTAAGTTAATAGACATACTTGCTCGTAAAGCATGTATTAAAAACGAGGAAGTAGAAATAGCTTTTTTACGTTTAAATATTTCCCGATTTCATTCCACTCTGGCGGTATGGAATACGCGCTTCTTTCTCGGAAGTAATGAAGCTTACTTTATAAACGATTTCAGTGAATTTCATACATCGCGGAATTTTATTGGAAAGGTCGCGATTTCCCTCCGCCATTGAAATACGGGCAATATCTCTGCAAGCTCATATTTTATAGCGCTCCCTTTGTTATTATGTTGTTTGTAATTTTCTCAGCGTTTTATATTTATGTTGATTTTCTTTTGAGTCGGTCTTGAGGAAAAATGTTTTGAACATGCTTTAATATTTGTGTGCTGGCAAAGTTTTCCTCGTGCTGTTTTTTAAGAAACATATTAAATTAGAAACGGACTTTATCATTAAGGAACTCCGTAAATTGCTATTATAATTTGATACTTGTATATTACAATCATTTTCAGTGTCATTTTCAAAGTTGCTTGTAAACTCGTAACCCGATTTTTATATATATATATTTTTCGATATACCAACATCCCAGCATCAAACATAAAGCGAATATTAGGTAGGTAAGTTTTAGTTTATAGGTGGTCAAAAAACATCGTAAGCATTTATGTACACCTACGCCGTAAATTAACCGCATAAATAATAGAAACAAAACACCTACCTCAAGTAATTAATGCAGATCAACCACCGCCTATAACTGGAAGGAAGTGGGTGGGTAATTTTACTGATGACAATGTATGGTCACCATAAGTTACCCCACACACTTATCAGGGTGACAACACACGCTATTTGCTTAGGACTGTTGTCCGACCGACACAAGACTGCCAGGAATTTTCCGCTTGGTCGCCGAAACAACGTTTATGTCAAGAATGGCTTCCTTTACACACTCAATTTAACCGATTACTCGTTCTTTGATATCATACGTTTCTGATGTTAAATCCATTTCATTTTATGGTAACCGTAGGACTTATCAGAGAGGCCAGACGTAGTTACAATCGTATTATGTCTAATCCGTCTGCATTAAAAGAAAATGTCTAATAAAGGCTAACAGCTGCCGTCAACTTTATTAAATTTATGGTAACCATGCCAGCACACTTATCAGGGTGACCACACGCGCGGTTGTTTGCTTAGGCCTCTTGTGTAAATGGACATGGAGACTGTTTTCCCGGTGGATTTTCCGGTTAATTGCCGAAAGTGATCCCGGGGTTCCGTTTTGTGTAAGAAAATGGCAATGCGCGTATTGGTTTTAATTGATTGTTCCAAGAGAGGGCGCTGGAAGCGATTGGTGCGAAAATATCTAACGCCTAATTAACAAGCCGCTAAGTATTGTTTGTCCTTTTCACACTTGTGGCCATATTGATAAGACCTAAAGGGAAAACAATACTAAGCGGCTTGCTAAGTTAGCAAACGTTTGTGAATAAGTGTCTTACCCTCTTATTCATAACCTAACTTAGCAGTCTCCTAACTTAGCAAGCCACTAAGTATTGTTTGTCCTTTTCAATCGCCTCCGAAATCGTATATTGATAAACCCGAAATGACAAAGCGACTATTTTCAGTTATTGACAAGTCGAACCTAAATTAAAAACAAATTCTATGGATCAGACATAGAGCGATTCAGTTTAGGTCCAAAACTAAATCGCATTAGTAGATCGTGATATGAAATAAATATACAGGGTGAAATTTATTACACGACACAAAATTATTTTTTCTGGATCTACTTATGATTGCGATCAACTTTTACTATGAGACTTATATCAAATTCGGCAGAAAAAAATATAACTACTTACTACATAACAGTCGAGTGTATTAATACACATTTGAAAGAGATCAGTATGGATAATTGTATAAATATTAATGACAACTCGATTGTAACTAGCTACAGCTGGTTTCACAATTTGTATAGAGATTTACATTTTGTGGTCATATGCATTATTTTCTGGATCTACTCAATCATGAGTAGATCCAGAAAATAATGATTTTGTATCATGTAAAAGATTTCACCCAGTAGAATATACAGAGTGTTTCACGAGCCACTGAATACCTTGAACGGGGTGATTTAGAACGCTATACTGAACAAATTTTACTATAAGGCCAATCACGAAATCTAAAAAAAAATGTTTTTTCATACGTTTTGACCGATCGATCACGACATTTTGTATGAAAGAGACAAAACTTTTTTTGAGATCTTAGGGTTAGCTCCATAGTAAAAGTCGTTCAGTATAACTTATCAAATCACCCCGTTCAAGGTTTTCAGTGGCTCGTGTAACACGTTGTAGGTATCAGGGATCGAAACCGGTATTTTAGGAAAACCTCAATATAGCTCAATAATTTAAAATATTTACGCTCTTAATGTAGTATTCAACATTTTATGTAATTATTAACATTATATATTTCAAATACTCCATTAACAAAAAAATTGTAAACCGAAGAATGAAAAAGAACGGAATTCAAACTGTTCTTTTGAATGAAGCAGCAAGAATGATGCATGCATGAAGCAACCGTTATCCGATCCCTAGTAGGTATAGGTTAGGTTAGGGGTATTTTGCGATATGAAGCAGCAAGAAGTCCGCAACGCTGGACACAATCACCGTGATTGGCAGGTCGATTGACACATGTCAACCATATGAAGTGACCTCGTACATGTACCGGTACAATGATGATATGAAAATGAATAAATTGTCTCTTCGGGATAGTTTCTCAGACGATATTAAATATTAGAACCATGGCGTCAAATCATATGGGTCTTAATGAAAATAGGTACAAGAAATTATGAACTGAAATAGACGTAAGTACCTATATTTTGACAAGCAAAATGAGTACTTAGGTTACTTAGTAAGTAAGTAACAAATACCTACGTAGGTACTTGAAGTAAAGTTCCTATCTCAGTTCTGAATCAATACTGACATACGACAATACTAAGAGTAGCGATCGTTTTTATAGTGAGTTATGGTTGTAAACGGACGATATTTTCAGAAGTGGATACTTTTATAGTAGTTTTTCCTAAATTACTGTTAATTTGCGTAAAACAATTTTTTCTTTTCATAAAAAATATAAAATTGGTCGAAAAATATCTGTTTTAGTATGTTTCTTTGCCAAGAGTTAAAAGGTAAGGTACTCTAATGAATTGAAAATGAAAAATACTTTATTTCGCTTAAACAATTACTTAAATTAAAAAAAGGTAGGGATCTCCTAGTATAGGTATAGGTATAGGAATACTTGTGACAGGAGATCCACTCTTCCCTAATGTCTATTACAGTGAACAATAATTTAAAAAAAAAAAAACAAATATAAATTCTTCTTAAAATAGAATAAACAATAAACATAAAAATTGTGTGTGTTAGTGTGTGAATTGTATGAATGAGACGATAAACTAAAAGAGAATACAGCTCAAATTGTATTCCATGACCACGTTGTATGTCGATCGGTGTGATCGCTTAGAACGGCGGGTGCTCGCGATACATCCCCAATTTCCGACCACGGCCGTTATTGCCCGGCGGTGGCCTGACTGGTTTTGATACTTGAGTTTTTCATTTAGAACTCATTTATATAGGAAGATTTTGAATCTTTGAACTATCATGATTTCTATGTTTAATTCTGTTAATAAAATAGAATTTGAGTCGGAAACTCGCATTGTGGCTGGCATACTGTGACTCTGCGAAAGTTAAATGTTCTTGACTTACCAAGCCTAATTTTCTATTGATATTATCCGCATTAATAAATAAGAAAGCACCTTTATTGCTAAATCCGTATTCCTAAGCCATTTATTCATTAAACGCATATATAAGCTGTTAGCTATGTACAGTAGACGTCAAAGTTATCATTACGGTTTAGGCGCAAAATATATTTACACGACCGTAATGTCAAGGCAATAAAATCATGTAAATATATTTTTGGCACCTAAACCGTAATGATATCTTTGACGTCGACTGTACCACAGGAAATACCTACAACTTTTATTACAAATCTGTATAAGCCAGCTAAAAATGTCAAACTTTAGACAATTAAATTGAAGTAAACGTTAATGTATTAATTACACATTAACTTTATAATTAAATTACTTACAGAAGTAAAATTATACGCCATTGTTTTGAGAGGCATAACTGTGATATAATTAGGACAATTTTATTACGTACAAGAAAGAGAAAGAATAAAGTCGTGACGTATCTATCACAAATATCATAATTTTTACCTACTACACATATGTAGTCTAGTAGCGTAGTAGGTAGCAACTAAAGGGTAAATGATTTATAAACACGAAACACAATTCAACACTTTCATTACATTGATTTAAGATTTAATTACATTTTCAATTAATACGCACACCTAAGGACGTGTACCTAGTGTTGAGTTGTACGAGTAGGTTCGAGTAATTAATGACGATGCAGCTGTAATAGGACGTTATTCCGACAGCCGAGCAAAGGCAAATCGAAGGCTCTTAACCAGCGTAGATGTGGCTTCTACCTACACATTAATGTCACAAATATCAAGGACAAGTGTATATCATTGGTTTAAGAATCAACTATTTCGTTAAAACATTTTTTACAAGTAGTTTGTTATGCCTTTGGCATAATAGTTACTTAAACTTTTCGCAAAAACGACTTCAACAAAAAATATATATTTTCAAGTACTTATACGTGTTACCATGATACAGGCTTTTATTGAAACCGAGGAATGGGATGCAGATTTATAGCCAAGCCTATGAGTATTAATTAATTAAAAATTCAAAAAAAAATAATTGAGATGCAATGTACCTCAAAATAAATCGTTAATATTCACTTGACAATGCCATATTGCAACCACTCGCAATGTTTGACAACTAACGTGTTACATTGATCGTTCGGAGGAAATAAATTTAATTGTATGGTCAATTTAAATATTTGTCAAATGTTAATACTTGAATACAATGGCTAGTAATGCATATTATTAGGTACTTGTTGTCGTAAAAGTTCGGGTCATTGTAACACACTGTATTTTGTTTTATTACCAGAGATCGGATTTTTGTGCGACATCTCATACTAAATCTCATCAAAATGACGCAAGTCACTAAGAATGTCGCAAATCCATCCGACGTGACGGCGTTTGATTTGAATTGAATTGAAAAGTGTTAATGAGAGTGATTCTCTCCTCGAGCAGCACCGGCTTTAGCAGGGCGGTAGCAGCGTCCGCAGTACACGTCGGGTTTTAGACGGGGGGACTCTTTGATGAAAATCCTTTTAATGGATCAAAACATGTCAAGCAATCATCGACTTAAATTACGTGAGTATTCCGTTTCGCTAAATAGTACATCACTGCAGACGCCGGGTAAGCCCGTTTCACGGCGAGGCATGTATAGTGCTTTTCTCAAACATATGCAATGAAATAAAAAATACGACAATCAAAAAAACAGAATTGACCTGTTTAGCCTGTTCATGAAAACCGACGCCATGGTTTAAAAAAATATTACTTATCGGCCTAGGCCGTTTAATTCGTATGAATCTTTTACTATTATCTCGAGGTCATCCGCCTGCAACATCATACTTTAAAGCCTATTATGACGAACATAATGACAACATTTCATTGCATGTTTGAGAAAAATATGTTACTGTTTCCAATTATTAAGATCACGTTACACTGGTCCACCAACGTACTATCAGCGTTTGCGCCGCCATCGCGAACGCGCAGTGGAACGCGGACGTGTTGATGCGGCCAAGTGTTTGTAGTGATCAGCGATTGAGCGGAATCAATGCGATAATGTACACATTATGGCGCTCGCAATTGGATTTTAACAAACGTTTAATCAGTTCTTTTGGTAAATATTTGTTGGGGTCTGATTACAATTTTGTAATGTCTGTTTTAAGAATAATGGCCGTATGTTTGGTAAAATACTTCAAAATTAAATTAAAATCTATGTGAGATACATATCAACATTATTAAAATTGAAACAAAAATATTTTTTAGCGTTTTGTTATGACGAGATACCCTCCTGCCGCCCAGAGGCCTATTAAAAGGTCTCCTGAAACAAAAGAAATTATATTCTATTTCCTACACTATTAATTCAAAATTCATTTGCAAATTTTATTGTCTCGGGCAGGAGGATAGAGAAATTCATCATTCACGAAGCAATTAAAGAGGTGTAAGAGTCAACGATTATAGCGAATTCTTAATAGGATGTACAAAAGGTACCTAATACTGAACGGTCAAGACTATATTATGGATTATGAACGAAATGCGTAGATAGCTTGTTATTACGAAAACAGATTGAGATTTCGTATTCAGTAGCGCGCAAAGTTTGTTCGCTAAGCTACCAAATCCCTTCGGGCGCGCTACACGAAAATCCGATAGATAAGAATCCACAAGAAACTAGATAACCACAGACTACAACACAACTTTGTCAATACATACACACGTCAAATTGCGAGCTGCACGCACACAAGCGCACGTCGCCTCGGCAACGGTCGTGATCCCTCCGGAGTGAGCAATAACTCGCTCTTGGTTAATAGGGTGTCGCCAAAATTAGGGAAAGCACCCGCACCCAAGCACTAGCTGATTAGAAGCCGGGAAATGCGGAAAATTACTTAAATACTTCACGAGACGTTGTTTTGCTTGCGAAACGTTAACCACCCTATAAATATTTAGGTACAATCCGACCGTAAAGCGAACTTTGTTGCCATAGAAAGTTCGCTTGTACTGTAAACATAATCTGTATTCAAAGCGTACTTTATAGAAAAATAAAAACTTTTAATTTAACAACGGGAGCGGTGCGGTACGTGTTTGCCGTTAACGCCTGCACAATAATTAATAGCAATATATAATATCTGCGGATATTTTCATAGCGCTGGATAAACTTTCTCGACCGCAAGGCGTTGTTTGGAATTGCAATTCGTGTTATTCTTACAATCTGATTGTACTTTAACGACTGTACTGCGAAGTTTCGCTAAATGTATAAATAGGTATATGGCATTAATTCTGGAAGTTGGGAGCTACAGGAATAGTTCCCTGGAGTTGCTTCAATAAGTTTGAAAGGATTTCGAGGCGGTGCTAACCGTCAAATAAGTTTCGAGATTGAAATTTAGTGCAGTCCTCTGCGGGCAAAACAGTTTCCTTCCGCTCTTGTGAGTAAACTTAAAATTACAAGACGGCGGTTTATCTGATTGGGTTAATGGAATCCTGCCTCGAAGTTTACTACCTCTTAATTATAATCTTTTGTTGTTGCACTGGCACAAAGCTTGTACTAATCAAAGTTTGCCGTATGGAATGCACCATCGTGTTTTTTCTTTGCGAAGACGGTTTGTAAATGTCGATTGCAAGCAATAAAAGGTATGCGATTCAAGTATGCATAGCATAATTAATTATTATGTGTAGAATAATTAAAAGACGACCTCTTTTCTTGATTTAAGTTTAAATTCTTACCATTTACATGAAATCTATAGAAAAAAAGATTAAAAATAGCTTATAAGGAATAGTGGAATGCTTGGAGCGCCATTGCGCTTATAGCTTTATGGCGCTTTCAACGTTATTTCATTATAATGGTACGTAACCTTTAACTAGAAGTACCTTACCCTTTAGTTACGAGTTCGATAAAAAAAGTTTATATAATTTTGTCTCCGATGAGATCTTTAGTAATTTACTTAACCATATAAAAAGGAAACAATGCGGTAATGATTTTTTCAACACACTTGCTCGTAACGTAAGTATTATTGAACCGCTATTAGGCTCATAATCCAAGATATTAAACACGCGTGCTTTTTCATTACGTTATTGCTCTAGTGCGGTAATATCATAACCCGACCAAGTATGTTTGCAAACATTTGCAAGTATTATGTCATGTAGAAGAAGCATTGGAATTTAGCCAGGTTATGTTTATTTTTTAAATTGACCAAAGAGTTGACATGTGGCAAAAATAGCGGAATCTAGAATATTACTTCAAAATACTATAAATTTTCGTAAATAAATAAATAAAATACTATAGATTGTGCATCCAAATTATCAAGTAATTATATTATATGTAAAGCTATCGTATTTTTATTTTATGATAATCGTTAATGATTCGCAGTTTTTTTTTATTGGCTGTTTGTCGATAGGATTGTTGCCTTACATTTGCGCGCGTTGAAAAATTCCTGAGGTATGCGCGCGCCGTTTTAAAGTTAGGTACCATTTTATTTATTATTCGGTTTGGAGTGAATTTAAAATGTTTGTTGCGTTTATTTTGTGTTTACTGTTATTACTTTTATGTGAATTGTGAACTTCAAGTAATTAACAAGAATATAATAAAAAGGTTAAACGTAACTTTGGGATAGTACCTAAGTAAGTGGTAATTACCTAGCAACAAAATGGCAACAAAGGTTAGTAAAAGTGTTACTAAAAGTCGGTTATTCCTCGCAAGTGTGTTGAAAAACGTCGTATGAAACTCGTGTGCATTGATCATTATACTCTCTGCTATCTTATGCGCGCTCGCTTGCAGCTCGCGCGCCCAATATCGCCTCGAGTATAAAGATCAACTTAGCACACTTGTATCATAATGTACTATTATCAAGCGAGTTGTTTTACATTCAACGTTCAAGTCAAAGGTGAATAGGCACCTTCTGTGCAAACTCACTCCATCGTAGGCCACGTTATCTGCCCTTGGCTAGTCTGTGGCCATGAGTAAGTCCATTTCAAATAAAAAAAAAACAATAACGGCCTGTTTCAGAATCTCCGGATATATGTATCCGTGGGAGTAAATTTGATCACCATACTTTTCGCAAGGCATAATTATAAAATAAAAGCAAAACTATATTTCATTTGGGGAACGCGAAGAGACCGTAAAAGTCCCCTTCATTTAATAAGATTACTAAATTTCACAGCACTAAAGCTGAACCGTCAAGTCTGCCGATAAACCAAGGAGTTTATACCTCAGTTCTCATTTATATTGAACAAGCAAAGGAATTGGTAACGCGACGCCTAACTACAGGTGTAAATAATTGATGTCTCCGAATAGAAAACGACGCCTCTGAGGACAAAACGTTAATACATTTCGCGTTAGCACAGCATACAGATAATACTTTGAATAACAAATACGTTGTTGCAATAAGTTGTTTTTTTTATACCACGTCGGTGGCAAACAAGCATACGGCCCGCCTGATGGAAAGCAGTCACCGTAGCCTATGCGCGCCTGCAACTCCCAGGGGTGAAACATGCGCGTTGCCGACCCAATAAGAACTTGTACACTACTCTTTTGAAGAACCCCATACTGTAGTCCAACGGGAAAACGAATACTTCCCGATTCGTCGGATTCCTGTTTTGCCGGATTCTTGTTTCCTCGGATTCTTGTTTTGTCAGATTCCTGTTTCGTTGGAAATATTAATATACAATAAAATCACCCAGGTAAAGGAAACATGGGCTTAATTTTCTTATTGTATGAAATGATCTGCTTCCGGCCGTTTTCACAACCGCGATTCGCAACGAGGTGTTATAACATTGAATAACAAATGAATATTTTTATTAGTCTAAAGAAAAGTCTGCCTTTTATTTAATAAATAGGTAAAACCGCGATATTTTTATAGTATTTCTTATTCAATAAAACGTGACGAACCAAGAATCCGACAAAACAAGAATCCGGCGAAACAGGAATCCGGCGAATCGGGAAGTATTCGGGAAAACCTCGGCAGGGAGCTCATTCCACAGACGGACCGTCCGCGGGAGGAAGTTCCTCTGTTTCTGAATTAGCCCCGTAGTCTAATCTCGTTAGTAACCCTACCTGCCAAGAAATTTCGAAATTACAAAATTGCAAGTAGATTAATAAGCTCAGCACACTCAAAATGTATTATTAATTGTGTATTCATCGACAACGTTCCTTAAAAAACAGTATTAAATCGCGCTTAGGAAAAATGGTTTGGAAATCATCTGCGACGATGTCATACAAATACGCGACTCTTCTTTCTTCCGAATCGTACTCCAGGAAGTACTCGTACTCGTACTTACATGATGTGTAAAACCGCGATAAGTTTCGTTCCGGGCGTGTATAATAACGTGCGAAAATCATAAAAGTTTAAATTGGTAATCGACTTCTAATATTAGACAAATTTTACATCTGACTGATAAATATTTAATATTCGTACCAACCAGATACCATAAACACAAATTTATATCATATACTGAAGCAAAAGAAGTCCATCTATGACCAAGACCAAAATCGAACCAACTTCAGCTTTTAAATAATTTCATTTGTTATAAAAAAAATATTACAGTCAAAACTCACTAAATAAACTGTCACTACTATGAAACCTCGTATGTAATTATCGATTCAGAACTGAGATACGAGCTTTATTTCAAGTAGCTGTGTGTTACTTAGTGAAGTTTGCTTGTCAACCGACGTACTGTTCAAAATTTGTATTCTGTGTCCCATTGTGAGTGAAGATGGATTAATTTCACCAAGTCAAGATCCGTTCGTCGTTAGGATTCAGCATCCGCGAGAATTCTACTTTAGTCGACAGCGCGTAAGTTTAAATTGAAACTGGCCTTAGCAAGAAACTACAGTATGACAAGACGTTTGCAACTCTTAACCGTCTTACTCTTGAGGACTCTCTTTAGTCCTGGAGCAAAATGAGTTGCTTAAGTAAAAATCGTGCAAAACAATTTCTTGAGCAGTGTTGGTATAAGAAAGCTCTGCTAATCCACACGTTTCAAAAGTGAGTCACAAGAGAAAATTGTTTCAAAATCTTCAGTCATTTTCTATACGATCGGCAAATAACAGTGATCTCTCTAAGGCCAACTAAATTAACCGATCGAATAACTGTTATTTTGTTTTATTTGGTGAACATGCGAATTATAGAAGATATCGTACTGGCACGTAATGTAAATATTATTGGTGCTTAAAAACCAATAATGATGAGTGTAAAATTATAAATTGTCATGCAATAAAATTACCTATAACAGTTTATTGCTCACAAACTTAGAGCCCGTTTCACCATCCCTGAACAAAATATGCCTGAGGAAAAGGACAACGATAATTTTATCTGACGGAAATATTTAAACTGAGATTGTGAAATAATCTGTAAACGTCTTAATTGTATTTTACGACTAGGACAGAAACTAAATCCTACAAACCACACAAGTTAGAAATAATAAGCTTTACAATGCCCTTACATTAGTAAAAGGTCAGTTTTCTCAGTCAAAACCCCTTTGAAATAGTGTATCCCATATCTTTCAACTCATCAATTCTTTAACAAGAAAGTTCCAGGGCAAGCTCCCTTTTCGACCCTTTTATTGGGGACAGAGAGGGAGTCTTTTTTTGATAAGGTGAAAAATAGCGCTACTTGAAGGTACGTACACCCTACTCGTAGACTTTAAACGATAAGTACCTAGAGGGTTACCAAGTCAACCGCTCTTAGTGACTTTTCCAATTTGCTAGGTAGAGACAACGTGTATTACACGCTAAAACGCTCTTTAACGTTTAGATAAAAGGTGTCTTCTATTTTAGACTGAAGTGCGATATCGTACAATATTTAAAACCAAACTTACGTTTAATATTTTATTCTGACCTTTAGGGCATGACGTTACACACTTGTTCATAGAGGATAATAATAAATGTAAGTTAAACGTAGTATTCAACGTAAGTTTATGCGATTAAGGCCCGTTTGTCATTGAAATATGGGTGATAATCGTGAAAGTTTAAATCAATATACTTGAGAGAAAATTGGAAAATGCATGACTATAAAGTATTTTGAGACATAGAGAAAACAATGTATTTACAACATGAACACAGCAAATTTTATGTAACGTTAGCGGACAAATTTGTCAACTAAATATACCTACGTTGTTTACAACGGAAATAACTGCTGACATACATTTGTGAGTCCAGTTAAGTCATATAACACATACCTACGTTACTGTCACAGATTAAGATGAAACAGAAATTGTGCCGTCGCTAGCTGCTAGTTACAAGCTCGGGAAAACCGTAGGTACGGGTCTTGAAAGCCCTCCAGTAAGGTACCGGGTTAACAATGCTCCCTTGCCCTTTGACCCGCTTGGCGCTTTGTCGCGCCGGATGACACGACGTACTCTATGTTTACCTATAGTGCCAGTATTACGTGCCACCCTGTATTTGTATAGTTATCTCAACTCTCGCTCGATACAGATTTGAAGGGTTTGAGGTTTAGACGAATCTTGTGACAAGTTTGTGGTAAATTGAAAAGCGTGACAATTCTACATTGACGAATGATTAAATTTAGAAAAACAATGTAGATGTTAGATAGGTCAATCACTTTTTTATGTCACTCTTTTCATAACATTTTTGAGAGATAGATAATATATTTTAACGGACATTTATGTTAATATATCGTCGGCTGACAAGCAAAACTCACTATAAAAACTGTCACTACTCTTAGCAACCTCATATGTCAGTATTGAATCACAACTTAGATACGATCTCTATTTCAAGTAGGTACTTGTTACTTAGTGTGTTTTGGTTGTCAACCGACGATATTAATAATATAATATGTTCTTCTATTTTACATGTTTAGTATTTATACTAAAAATGCTCGATATGTTTCGCTCCAAAAATGAGGAGCTTTTTTAAGAGCTAATTCTATTATTAAAGAGCCTCACGAGAGTTTTGTGTTTAAATGTTAATATTGATAGGTATATGAAATATGTGTAAAAGTGTCATATAAAACAATAAGGCAGTCTATATCTGTACAATTTATTATAAAGATGTTTGGTTTAATTCTAGCTGAAATAAACAAACACTTCATAAATCAAAAACCATTTTTTTTAATTTACTAGTACAATTTACTCTCATATAAAAGAACCACATACAAGACTTCCGATTTCGTCCACTCTTTGCGAAGTTCAATTCAAAGGGCAAACGTTTTTCCCGGCTTATATTCATATTTCTGTTTTCGGTGTGTGGCTGCGCAAATTGGTTTTGCGTAATTAAGAGGCAGAGTCGTTTACAAATAGAAAAGTCGATTACAACTCCGAGTGGGAAGGGTCGAATTTGAAAGATAAAAGTTCGGTATTCGCCCACATGAGGTCGCGGACGCGGGTGCGTTGTAATTAAACTGTGCACACTCGACGACTAGCCTGTGTATGAAGGGTTAGACAGAAAAAAGTACTAATAATTTTAAGGATTTTACTGATTTGACAAATATTATATAATATATAGTGGCCGTGTGGTGACGGCAGTTACAATACATTTTTCACCACCTCAACTACGGGTGTCGTAAGAGTTTGAAGTGTCACTGACCATTATTTGATAAAAGATTGATGATGGGCAGCAGCGTCATCATAGTGGACACATTACTGCGATCGCCAATCCGCTTGCCCAGCGTGGCGATTATGGGCATTTACCTTCTATGTACAGCGTCTATACGCATAGTTAATAGGAGAGGCCTACATCCAGCAGTGGACTATCATAGACTGATGATGATATAATATATCACTTCTTTAGTTTCCGATTGTTTATTTTTTCCTTTCTCTCGCACCAGTGAATTCGTAGGTAAGTGTGACAGGGAGGCGACACTTCGTGGTTCGCGGTAGAGCCTCTGATCCACAACCTTCCCGAAGTGCTCATTTCGTTACTAGAATACAAGTCTTAAGCACACATTCTTTATCCGGAAATTTTCATATCGTCAGCTGACAACCGAAACTCACTATAAAAACTGTCACTACTCTTAGCAACCTCTTATGTCAGTATTGAATCAGAACTTAGATACGATATCTATTTCAAGTACGTATTTGTTACTTAGTGAGTTTTGGTTATCAACCGACGAATTATATACCTCGAACTCTTCGAAGGAATAAATATAATGCACGCATAGTGCCCCAAACACTTAAGGCAGAAAATCGTTTGACCTAAAGCAACGTATGTAAATCTTGTTCGTATATTTTATTGTTTCTCTCGAACGTCCTTCTAGATGTGCTGATGCGAACATTTCCAACCTCTTTAAAGAATTGAAAGTCTTCAGTTCAAGTTTACAGGTGGATTTGTGTTCAAACCGAATTCGGGATTTTAAAGTTCACATCTTTTTGCTGCAATTTTAGGCGTTGGTATCACAGAATTAGATTTGGATAGAAGAAACAAGTTCATTCATTTGTATGGCGGCCGAGCGTGTCAGATTTTGTACTGAAGTTGTTACTTGCCTATGATTTTAAATATGTCTCAGGCCCTTCAGTCTTCATATTTTTTTGTGTTGTTGCAATTAATATTACTTAAGGAGGCATTATATGAATGTTTTTGTTCACGTTAACTTACAAAATTTGACGCCCGAAAGCTGCAAGCTGCGATTAAAGACGGACAACTCAGTGGATTTCACTGAGTTCATTTGAGACGCTAAGTAGATACGTTTGCTTGATCTATGGTATATATGACATGACATCTGTGGTTGGTATAATATATTATTGTCAGAGATCCTGTGATTGCATCATTTTTCAGATATTGTGGTCGAACGGTAAACGAAGGGCTAGAGCTGCCACGCAGTGGTCGTGGGTTCAATACTCGTACGAATAAGTTTTTGTATGAAATATCATTTGATATTCACAAGTGATTTACGGTGAAGGAACATCGTTAGGAAACCTGCATACTTGCATAGTGCATACATCTGCGAAGAAATTTAAGGGTGTACGGGAAGTCTCCAACAAGTATTGGGCCAGCGTTGGAACCACACAGAATAGGCTTTTTTGATGTGGAGTTGCGTAAAGGTGCGTTTAAACCAAAAGAGCATTCGCTGTTCTAGTGCCCGTTCTACGAAATCAACCAATCACGTTTTGTGTACCGATCGAATTTCGTAGAGTGGGAGGTTAGAACAGAGAATGCTCTTTTAGTTTGAACGCACCTTTATATGGCCAGAGTACAAAAACATACAATGAGATTTTTTTAGTTCTAGGGACACCCAATTAGCGTGAGATTACAAATATTACTGCAGTCAGGATTGTAACGAAAATTGCACTAAATTTCAATAAAATTTCGGTTTTGGTGTTAATTTCATAAACTAGGCATAAGCTATGTTATTATAAACACACCGATCAAGTTTAAATTCCTAATAATATCGTATTTAATGGTCGTTACAAACTTGAATTCAACTAAGGTTTTTTAATTGTTGTCCCTAAAAGTGAAAGTATTTTCCAATAGGTGCATAATTTTTCTTTAAATTACAGTTTTTTGCAGATTTTAAGTCAATAATAATTTTCATTATCAAGTTTGAATGTGCCTTTGCTCATAACACAATGAATAAAATCGGCATAAATATAATTTCTGCCAGTTTACCATAAAATACACTTTTTCTAACGGAAATTAAGAAAGGCAGTGAAAACTTGAAGACAAATGTAAAATATCAGAAAAATGGCTTTTTCAACGCAGTAAGCATATCTATATCTATTTGTGGGTATTTAAACTACACGATTCCTTAGTAAGAAGTCGATATCTTATAAATATAGCTAACGACCTACAGTTGCCTTCTAAAACTTTATGCCTTGTTTACGAAATTGGTTAATACTCTTTTAATTTAATCGATATAAAATAAAAATGCGCGCACAGGGTCTTCAAAGAGGTGAGGCAGAAGCTGTACGATTTGACGCGTGACCAGAAGGCTGGTTCATATCTAGCACAGCGGATCAGCATTGCCATTCAACGTGGCAATGCTGCCAGCCTTCTGGGCACGCTACCGATCGACAGTGATCTGGGGCAAATTTTTTATTTATAATTTAGTTGTATTTTCGTAAGTTTATTTTAAGATTTAGTTTATTGTTTCTGTATAAGTAATATTGTTTATAGTTTTCAAAATAAAGTTTAAAAATAATAAAATGCCTTTTTTCCAAAAAACGAAAATTATTTTCTTTTGTTCACTGGTAATAATTCGGTTGTTTTAAAGGTCGACCGATACGGATATTCAGTCATTAATACCGAAAAAATCCGGTCAAATAATTTACATGGCACATGCCGCTGTTTATATTATATTGCGCTGCAAAATATTTACGGCCGTATCGTAACGTAATAGCCTAAAAATTTTACGATGATTTCTCATTTGTACATAGGACGCCATTAATACAAAGTACAATCAAAATTCATTCTGCATTCTCGACCATCAAGGTCGGCTATGATGTCTTATATAATACTTAACTTATTGTAAGTTTTGACAGCTAATTACTATAGTGTCAGCTCATACTTCGAAGAAAGCCTATAAGTATAAGTTTTCTACAGATATAACTTCAAAATGCTAGCTCTTGCATGTTATAAGTACAGGATAAGCAATAAAACGGCTTAAATGAAAACAATACATCACCGCAAAAGTTATTCTCATTCAATCCGTCCACAATCCATCCCGTTTCGGGCAGGCTTATTGGAAATTTTCCGATAATTCATTACCGGCATGATAAATGTTCCGTTCCGTGTAACCATTGAAATCGGGCCCTTTCTACTCTAACGGTGATACGCAAAAAAGGGGCGGCCGGGGTAAAAGGTGACAGCATCGGAAAGGGATGATATAATCAATCTAGGGCTGTGTCGGGGACACGTATTGAAAAGCGGTCGCGGGTGGCGGCCCTGGAAGCCTTTGACAACGTCTGACTACATTACGTAATTACATGTTTTGTTTCAAACACTTTGATAGCTATAGCGTACTCTAAAAAACAATATTACACGCTAAATGGGTATCTAGACATTACAACAACTTAAAAATATGAATAAATACTTTGAACAAATTTGTTTCCTTCGATATTTTGTTATGAGTTTACTTAATTCAAAGTATTTTATGACTAAAAATAAACATCAAAATGTATGTTAATTGTGATTCGATTGAACAACTATATTGAGAACTTTTTGTCATAGAAATCCAAACATACGGCATTAGATCAGAAGATTTATTGCACACGCAATAAATCCTACAAAAAAAAATGTCATTTACACAGAACAATGAATACGTAGGTACAACGTTTCGTACTGCCAATAAATCAGTGCGCATTGCACAAAACTGCAACGCTAGTGCACCACGACCAAAAAGCGTAAGTAACAAGGAATTTACAAAATACATAAGTCGTTTAGTAAAAACACGATTCGAGCCCATTCACGGTTTTTATTCTCACAGCGTTCCATCAGCAGGCGAGCGTTTGTCGATGGCAAACTGGTATAAGCAATATCGCGAATCGTACACAGTTTTCAAAGACATTCAGGTCGCAGTTATAATGGTTTACTCGAGTCGAATGTTAGCTTTGGCTTGGTAATGCGGGGCCAGCACGTGTCGGCAACACGTCGGTGTGTTTACACGCCGCGACGGATGGTCAGCATCCGAATGACGCTAATGGGAGTATGATGCTATGAAAAAACATTTACAAATATACAAGTAATGTATTTTGACATGAAAGTATGCGTCACGTACAGTGTACAGAAGTGACGAGAAAGTGGATGCGGTTAAGGGAATGGAAGAAAATATTTTTCATTTCTCATATTCAAAAAGTGCACCTTTATGTTCTCTGAAGATATGATATAAAATCGCATTTAATGCTCAAACTACTAGTTAAAATATATTGCTGAATTTTACTGAGCATTAAAATTGTGTACATGACCAAACTTGTTACATTATTTTATTTTTAGAATTAATTAAAAAATTATTAAAATTCCGTATTTTAAGTCGTTCAATTAAGTAAATCACAAAAGTTAGACTCGAGTAAAAATGGGTTACTTTATGAACTTATTTACAATCTACTATTGTACAAAATCATAACATTGTAGTACATCTAAAAAAGGTTTTCGAAGCATTATCAATTTATCACCAACATTATCTAAGTAGGTACCTGATTTACAATCCTATCAATATTCAGTCATCTGAAATTATTTAAATTATTACCTGCTTCTATATAAAATAAGGAATAAAATTAAGTCAAATAATTGCCATGGAAACATTTCATCGGACCGTGTCCAATAAAATACCAATAAACCAACCAATGGCGCTGAAACCAAAAAGTTTTGTCGCGTTTCTGACCCCGGCGACGAGTCAACGGTTCAACGTAGCGGTAACTTTAATCAAGGACGTTGCTTTTTTACCCCTATCCACCCGTCGATACACAACATTTCTAAAACTGACTTTAAGGCACGATTTTAATTCGTATAACAAATTATCAAACTTGACCCAACCTCAAACGACATGCTATCAATCACTGAAGTTATTTGGAGTCATTTATTTCAAATGAAAATTCCAATGTTAGTGTCTTTTTCATGACCAATATTTGTAAATGACTGAAAACAAGTAGGCTAAAAAGTGTGATTTATATACCTGGGATATATTTATTTCAAAAACGACGACGTCAAACAACGTGATTCGGATAGTTTAAATAATTTACGAAGATAAAGTTGGCGGCAGGAACCGAGCGGATCGCGTTAGCGAAATTGGCTGAACTTGTATCAGGGCATTGCGCAGCATTAAGAATTCGAGTTTTCCGAGCTATTTGAATATTAACGCTGGCTAAAGCCATTGAGACAATATGGCGTAATGATTCTGTACTTAGGACTTCATAAATATGATACATGAAAGCAACATCAAAAGCTGTGTAAATGATTTAGCGCTAACATATTCCATGGTAATACACATTACGGACTATGTACACTAAATCGGTAGGCGCGATGAGCGGTCAGTGACAATATATCTGTCAGGGAGAACTGTAATGAGCAGTCACCACCTCGCCACTCTATTAATTATACTATTATTAGGAAGGTTGATGGGTAACCGCGATATCATTGACGATATATTACTCAGAATCATCTGCTCTTGACATAAACAAGTCAAAACCTAATTACAATGAAGACTTAATTTATTTACTCACTTGTTATAAAATATATTTTTGACGAAGCATGAAGAGTTGAATATGGTTGGCGGAATTGTCACTTAATGTGCTAGATCCAGAATAGACGCCTTTGAACGCCGGTAATATGGAGTACTTACCAATTTCGCACGAACGTTAAAGTACCTAGAACCTAATAAAACGTTCACCCGAACTGAAAATAGCTACTAATGAGACTGCCTTGTGAAATGCTTCGTCATTACACTCGTTACAGGTATCATGAGTAGCACGTGTAGGAAATTTAATTAGGGCATACCGGCGGTGGAGATGCGAGTTCCGATGAAATTCTTGAATATTTAACCTTTAGAGTTAGATCTACGGAATATGAATAAAACGCGATATAATGCAATAAATAATATAAGATGTAATTATTTCAGGTGGACATTGGGTTGTGAGTGATGTGGACTGATGACCTGGTGAAGGTCGCAGGAGCCCGCTGGATGCGGGTGACGCAGGCATTCTTTAATTGTGGCAATCTTTGGAAGAGGCTTATGTTCAGCAGGACGTCTTTCGGCTGATATGCTAATGATGATGATTATAATTATTTATTTTCATATCACGAATCATCATAATGCAGATTTAGTTTGGGATTTCATCAGTAAGAATCATCAAAGCTTTATAAAGCAGTCACTGTTGCCGAATACAGATAGGGAATTGTATCATTAATACAATCAATAATCATCTCAAAACCTATGAAATTGGCGTTTTATATATGGAGAATTTTGTGAAAAGTCTATTTTCCATATAATAAATTTTCTGTGTATTTTTTTCATTTCAAAATCAAAATATAAACCAAATTTTGCCCGTAATATTAGACACTTCTAAGGCGTATTTTTTGTATCTCTATTTCAGAAAACCAGGTACTATCATACATTTATACCTATTTCAAACATATGAACTGGCAGCATATGGCAAGAGTTGTTTTCAAAGCTTATTTTTAAATATTATTAAAGGGAAATAACTATTATTAGTGTGAAAAAACATTTGTTATACAGTGCACTGTTGATAACAAAGAATATTATCTAAGTTTCTCTTTAGGGAGTCTTCCTTACTCATTGAAGCGTTCGCGTTCTCCAGTAAAGTGACACAGTTTTGAATAAGATTACGTCAAATTCCTAAAAATATCAGACCTTGGCAGGTATCGCAGTGTGTCTATAATCATCAACATATAACTCTGTCATCAGTGACACAATTAGATACGAATGATGTGCCGTCACAAACTGTCGCCGAGGAAACGAATCGAATTCCACTCTGGAGACCGACGTCCTTGGAATGGGCTAGACTGTGACATTACTATAACCGGAACTCTGTATTTTTTTAGGTTCAGTCAACGACAAG
>JALPQI010021936.1:0-21884 GCA_025490895.1 Thaumatotibia leucotreta
AGTGATAATTTTGTCTGACGGATATATTTAACACGCTCAGCGCGGAACAGGTCATATGTGACCTGTAAAAGTATGGTTAACCCATTATAGACTGAGTTTTTTTGAGGTCTCCGATTTTTGTAATTTTTTAATATGTTGATTATAATCGTGTCTTTAACAATATTTCTATACTAAAAAAAATGTGTGACCTTCGGTTTTTGAAAAAAATGCTGGTACCATATGGGACCGCTAGGCTCTTACATAGGTGAACATTGGAAATTACCAATGGAATCATTATGTACTTATTAAATGTTTAATCTCATTTACGTAATAAATCTTAATATATATTTTGCATTAAAAAGTAAGTAATATAAATTAGGATACCCTATTTAAAAAAAATATCGTTTCAGTTATGGTTTTATGGTCTGTCAACATGACCACTGAATTTTATAATATAAATACCTGAGTCTCATTGTCTGCAATTCGGATTCTTTATAAATAATTAAGCATATTTTTGTCAGAATCTTCATGGGAAGCTATGGCGGGATCTAAAAGCACAATTTAAGGCTCAAGGTTTTGATAGTGTTTCAAAATGACCATTTGGCCTTATAATTTAAAGTACAAAAACTGCATCAAAAATCCTATAAATACGAAAAAATACGTTTATATGATAAAGACACAATTGAAATATTTCATTAATATTAAATTAGCTTGCTTAATGTACACATAAATTAACTTCAAATATTTTACACAATAAAATAATAACGCACAGGGAACGGCTAGCGATCCCATTTGGTACCAGTAATTTTAACGAACAATAGTTATAATATTTATACTAAACAGGATTATTCTGAATTATTTATTTAAAAGCCATATCATTACACTACATGGTTTTTCAATAATATTGATAATGTGTTCATCAGTAAGTAAAATATTAGAAAAAACTTCAACCGCGTGTCCAACTTTCTTCGAAAATTTGCAATACACTAAGTTCAACCTTCTATCACACCCAACTTCGGTCAATAGGGTATAATTCTGAAACGTTATAAGTAGCACCGTGTCCTTATTAATAATATCTAATCAATGAAATATCGTTTAAAGCGTCATAAGTTAGAAAAAATTGCAAATTTGGAACTCACAAAAAAGTGGTCCCGTATGGTACCGCTAGTCTAAAATGGGTTAATTACAATTTAACTTAATTGCCGCAGCGAAGGTGTTAACTGGGTGTTGTGAAACAGACATGAGTCTGACAAAGACCACCGTAATCATGACAACGAGGAATCAACGACGCAAGGAGATTGCTCTAAGCACATTGTCCACAGCACTCTTCCCGACACGAGTTACTAGGACACTAGAAACGCGAAACGAGTCTGCTAAAGACTTGGAGATATTTTATGAAATAGAGCAGAAATGCAATGCGAGTGGCACTGTGGTTTCAAATGCAATAGTAGGTATAGTATACACCCCTTACAATTTATGCCATCCTGGTAGCTGCGGTTGGATTTTTAGAAGATGCTTTTTTTGAAACGGACGCGTAATTTCCATCAATTTATTAAATTATTTTCCTAACTTGTGCGCAAAAGTAAACTTTGCTTTGCGTGCGTAAATTTTTTTTTTAAGGGCACTTGTTATGAAAAAAGTCGTTCGATATACGTGTAAATGTGTTTTCACTTCTCATGCTCAAAAAGTTCGCCTTCATGTCGTGCGTAGACGAAATAAAATCGCATTTCATGTTTTAGAGCATAAAAGTAAAATTGTTTTCCAAGGCTAAGATGGGCTAAGGTAATCGGTCCCAACAGCCAAACAGTTAAAACATATTGCACAATTTTATTGATCAATAAAACAGTGCTGACAAAATTTGTTATATTTTTTATTTAATATTAGATTTCTTTATTTTCTGTCATTAAATTAATTAAATCACATAAAATAGAAATCGATTATCGTTCAAAAATGCTCCGAAATGTTTGACTTGGCAGAAAACCGAGCATCTGAAGCCTGATCACAGGTTGAAAATTAAAAAAATAAATAAAAAATGAGTTGGCGGGTATTGGTTGTATATTTTTCTTCTTTCGCTTTACAAAAACTTAGTTGTGTAAATTGCAGTGAAAAATGTATTTTACTGTTTTACTTTCCTCGCAAGCGAAGTGAAAAGTAGAGTGTACAACACGGGCATAAATGTCAATTTTTATCCTCGTCTACTATTTTGCTCTTCGCTTCGCTCAGACCAAGAAATTGCCGCGGGTAAAGATGGGTCACTTTATGCACTTGTTGTACAGTCGAGGAATTTAATTTCCTACCCATTTTGTACAAACAGCAACACTCCTAACGGACCATTAAAGACAGAGCAGAGAGAAAATGAAAGAGATAAATATAGTTATATTATGTCAACTTCAAATTAAATAATACACGGGAATGTTGATCGTTCGCACTGTTCGCAACTTGGCCGAATAATACAAATCGGGTTCCGAAATCTTATGAGACTAGTATCACGACTTCGGCCGAACTCTGCTGACCAATGGGGCTGGCATTGCTACGGTTAACCAATGATCGCTCACGGTTTCTTCAGAAGGTGACATTACCATGGTTACGTAATAACAAAAACGTTTAACCATTGATTGATCACGATTTTTCCGGAAGCTGACGTTACTATAGTTACGTTATAATATATAACATCCGCTTTAGTCCTGGAGACGTCAATTTAACTTCAGAGCCGGTAATTTGACTGCTAAAGCTGCTATGTAGAAATTTTCGTTCATTTTCCTTTCAACGGCTGTCACTGTCAGATATTTTTTCAAAGTTAGAATTTCAGCCAGAAACTATCAAGTCTCTATTAAACATTTGTATGGCTGGCTACTGACAGATTAAAGGATTATAGGTAGACTGTCAAACGTCTATCTACCATATTTCCACAAAGGTTACATAAGTATTCAACTAAGAGATGTGATGAATTATAATAAAAGACAGCAATAGCATTTGTCTCTGTCAATTAAAAAAATAATTTAAAATTGCCCGATAACATGGCTATTTGTAAAAATATCTTGATTTGGAAAAATACCTCGCCTAAAAATACCTTGCCTCGTCAGATAAATCATGAAATCCGATTTGAATAAACCGTGATTAAATTACTAAACGGTTTTAGACAAATCTATGAAGAACTGTCGTTATCCAGTTTCCACAAGGAACAACGACATCTAGCGTCTAATCATGGCCGATGGCTAATTCTTAATTTTCGTAGACGAAGGAATTTTTATTATGTCAACTAGTTTTCAAATACTGAAATTTTGACGCAACAAAGATTCGATGACATATCATCGGGGACCATCGGAAATGTCGCGATCGTGCCTACTAACGAAAAATACCGAACCCATAATATTACACGACCAAATTGCATCCTTTGCCAAGTGGCTCAACATTCCTATGTAACTGACACGTGACTGTAAGTGTGATTCTCTTTCATGCAATATTTCCAATTTCAGAAGTGTATACCTAGCTGTGTTGCTGTTTGTACCTTGTCACAGTGACAATCAATATGAAAGCTGCTAGCTGCTAGAACTGTCATACTCGTATTATAGCTACTATGACAAGGTACGAAATGGGTAGGAAATTAAATTCCTCGACCGTACAATCTACTATTTCTTTCTTTCTTTCAAAATACAAAATTGATTTTGGTATGCAATATTTCGATAATTATACATTGATGATTTTTTCGTTCATTTTCCTTTTAAAATTTTCACGTACCAAAAAAATCGTAATGTTTACGATTTTTTTACAACGCTTCAATTGGGTACATACCTACAATGTTTTATATTTTTATCCCGGGTGTTTGGTAGAGGGTTGGACAAAAAATAGCAATGACGTGGGTCATTTTATTATGCTACTATTATTAAAGCATAATGATTGCGAAGACAATATTTAAAAGGTAGCGCAGTTTATATGTATTATGAAGACAGTGAAAACTATCACCAAACTAAAAATAGTAGATTGTAAAGCAAGGGCATAAAGTGACCCATTTTTAACCGAGGCAATTTTTTGATCTGAGCGAAGCGAAGACCAATATAGTAGACGAGGGTAAAAATTGACATTTATGCCCATGTTGTACACTCTGTTTTTCACTTCTTCTGCTTTTCACACTTTGCTTGTAGATTATACAGCAAGCTGTACAATCTACTATAAACCGATTTCTCCAAGATCCTATCATCAGAGCCCGATTTGGGACCAACGAGACCATCTCAGCCATCTCAGGATTATACCCGATAGATAAAAAAATAAATATTAAAAAATAAAAAAGCAGTCGATTTGAGAACCTCCTTCTTTTTTGGAGTCGGTTAAAGACGGTTACAATAGTATATTACATACTACAGAGGCCGGGAGGAAAGGGGTTGCCGGCCGAATACATATAGACGGCCGAGGTATGTATAGTGCTTTTCTCAAACATGCAAAGAAATAAACGACAAAAACATCAAAGTTGTATTTTTTTATATACATAGTATTGTATAGCAAAATGTCATGATGCCTGTGCCACAAATTTATGTGGAATAGAATAAAAAAGAGTACTCTGCTGGCCTAGGCCATCAAGATTTGTCTCAAATTCCATTAACGACCTCTTGTTCTAGTCGCACCAGGAACGTCATACTTCGCAGCCTATTATAACTTATATTGGGCTGCGAAGTATGATATATCAGGTATAATATAATTTATAATATAAGGAACAAAACAACAATTTTTCATTACATGTTTGAAAAACTGGTAATTTTATATGCCGAATAGGCGTCTCAACGCAAGTGCACACCTCTCTTTCTATTTTCACAAAATCAATAAAAGTTCATGAAAGTGAAAGTCTAGAACCAGCTCTGCTACGTCAGAGGAATGGGCATTTGTTTTTGGAAACTCTTCCGATTTATGACTCCCTGGTAACTTATTGGGATCGGTGACGTCCTCGTGACTAAGGTTAGAAAAATAACGAAGGTATCTTGTAAAAAACGAAACCCTAAAAACAATGTAATTGTTAAGAGTACATACGACCGCATTACGACAGACGGATTCTGTTTTCACTAATGGTGCTGCTCACACATTGGATGTTATTTCTGTTAATGTTACGTATAACCAACGTAAAACAAAGTCTAACAAGAAGAATGTTATAGAATACGAAAACGTCAAAGAGAGAAAGATGACGTACCTACTTACCTCAAATCAATCAAGGAAGTACGTAGTTTCGGGTTCTACGAGCGAACAATGATACAGACTTGAGTACATGAAACTGATTAGTTACTTAACATTTCTTTTTTTATTTCAGTTTGAGAAAAGCACTATACTAGCTTCAGCCCGGAAAAGGCTTGCAGGCCCCATATATCCTATATCTATTTCTATTAGGTCTGCAAGACCTTTTCCCAGCTTTTGCAGTAAGGCACTGGTCTCACCGTGAGCTACTAAGCTATTAACTATCGGCAATAAACAAGGAACAACAAACCAGCAACGTCGGCCTAGAGACATCTGGTGGTAGGTAAAGGAAACAAATGTAATTTAACCTGAAACTTGCGCACCTACCAGACAAAAACCTATGCTTGCAATTTCGAAGATTTCCAATAGATGGCGCCTGAATCGATACTGTTTCTAAGCAGATTTCTTGCTAAAAAATCCAGTCTTGGCTACCAGGATCACATACAGTACAAGTAGTGATTGTTAAACCTAGCGGAAAATTTGGGAACTAGCAATAGACCTAACCGCGGTATTGATTAGTGTTCCATTTGAACTAGGGAATTTTATGCAACCTTAGTGACGACATGCAGTTTGAAAAGAAATATCTCGTAGCCATTTTCACACATTGAGCGCCGGGAACTCCCGAGGGGAGTTCTCTGTGGGAGGTCCATTTTCGCTACAAAGCGGAAAAATCACGGGATCGGCTACGAGCGTACCGCGTAGCACTCATTGGCAATGAAAGTATTTACTACTTAGTAATCATAGTCAAATTAACAAATAGACAAATTGCAGTTTAATACAGGGTGTTTTTTTTCGACCGTTCAAATTCTACGTAGTGAATGTGTAGGTCATACTGACCAACTTTTACTATGGGGACAAAGTCGAAATCGCGAAAAAAAATTCAGCTGTTTCATACATTTCGGCCGGCGTAATGCTGCCAATTTGTATGAAACAGCTGATTTTTTTTCGCGATTTCGACTTTGTCCCCATAGTAAAAGTTGGTGAGTATGACCTACACATTCACTACGTAGAATTTGAACGGTCGAAAAAAAAACAACCTGTATAATGCAACTGTGGCGTAATAACGGTCTCTTCTCGTGTATACATCGTAGCACATGCGTCATAGTTTGTGCTTCATGTGCTACGTTGAACGTAGTACGTTCTAAGAAGAATGTGATTGGTCAAAAATATAGCTCTGTTTTTGATACATAATGCAGTCTATTATCAGTTTATCACGCATTTTTATGACGAATTGGAGTGAGCGTAAACGTAAACGTTACTTGCCATCTCGTGGGAAGCACTCTGGTCGAAAGAGACCCTTAAAACTGAGATACAGTTGTAGTGCAGCATCTTTACCCTTCGTATTTACTCGGAAATGTCCTACCTAATTAATCTAAACATGAAACTAGCATTTTTATTTATCACAAATATTGACCCCTATGAACAATTACATTTATATTTAGCTGTCCTCATAATGTGATTCATAATTTGGCTCTTAAAATGGACCCTCAATTTATGAACCCATATAATTGTTGTATACGAAACTTCTACTATTAGTCTACTACTTCCTTCCTTCGTCTTCGTCTAATCAAGTAAAACTTGTGGCTATTAATTATGCTGTGACACTGGTGACCTCATAATAAATTCGATTGGCCCTGGCGCGGGTCACATAGCAAGAGCGTCATACCAGGAGCACATGAAATGTAAACGGTAACAGGAAGAATGACTGAAACAAATTACTCACGTCAATATTTCCTTGTGACATCGACATGTAAATATCGTCGATGTTACTGCATAAGTAATAAGGTTGAGGTTGGGATGGCAGATATTGGAGAGGAGTGCCTATTGTGGTTCGACAAAGAATAGTGATTTGCTAACTGGATTTGGTTTTGTATTCTTTGATTCGAATTTTAAATATTACGTAGGAATTTTTGGTTCCAGAGTTAATCAATGAAGATTTTTATATTTTTTCTGCCACTATGAGGCGGTGAGATGGCAGCACTGTGCGTAAGGTCCAACGAACTGTCAAAATAAATACGCGTATTTAATTTTCAATATTATGTTTAGGTTTATTTATTGTTCGTTTTTTTAATAAATAAAAAAAGTTCCAAGTTAATTCCCATGAAATAAAAAAATCTTGTAATTTTTAAAGTGAGTTAATGACTTTGAGCCCCTGTTTTAGAACTCAATCTTCAGTTCGGCGACCATTTACTAGCCGTAATCAATTTACAAAATCAATAAACTTGCAAACACAATAGAATTCTGATATTTTATGTTCAGTATCAATTAATAGTATGAATCCGAAAGCTGTTTGTACCTCATGCCTACGTAGCGCCGCCTGGTCACAGAAAAAATATTGAAAACCCACATTGAGCCTTATTTGATAGTCAAGTATCAATTTAATCAGATTTTTTTCTTGGTGTCTCCATAAGGAAAGTTGCTCAACGTGACCGTCCCTATACCTTTTTCACTCTAGCTCCACCACCAAGACGTCACTCTGCATATTGATAGCTTCTCTTGTCCATGCAAGCCTGGTAACGGTGCGGATACACTTTTGCGGGTACTGGCGTACGTCTTGATCCTGCTATGTAAAGTAAACATCTCGTAACTTAAACAAGTATTGTTAATATTATATTGTTTGTCCCTTTCGCTCTTATGGACATAATTATATATTAAGACCAATTTTATTACATAATTACAAATTAGAGAACTACAAAAAATTATACCTTAGAAATTACACAAATTACTAAAATTAAATTAAAATTAAATTAAAATTAAATGCACACACACAGCTTATCACATTGCAACCCCGTCCCTTGCCGTTTCTGGTGCAAAAGTACCCAAAACGCTGGCAGCATTACCACGCTGGATAGCCATGGATAACCTTTGCACCAGAAAAGACTCAGAGCGGGGATCCTCTCCCTTTTGTCTGAGCCGGCGACCAATGTCCTGCACAAACTGCTTCGCATCTCCACCCCAACAGCCCGCTGTCTCCACCGCTAAAGGCACGAATATGTAGCCAGGTCCCAAGGGCGCGTACTTCTGGCGCTTCACCGCGGCTTGAGTCTCGGCAGCGGCTCCGGCCACGCGAGATGTACGACCGATATGGGTGGCGGCGAATGTGCTGACACATGTAGCATCCCACACCAAACACCGCCCCCTCTCCCACGGCACCAGCGTTAACCCATCCGGACGCTTACCATCAGTGCGGCTAAGACCCGGTGGCTCAAGAACCGATGGAACGCCTGCTGCTCGCAGTGCCCTCTGGACAATGTCGTTTAGGGCGTGGTGTCGCGGATGCCTACCACTACACCGACGGCAACCCAAAGCATGATGCCCGTCAGCCCCCACCATGGAACCACAGATGCACGTATGTGGATGGCACACATCGCAGCCCAAGCGGAGTCCGACGGCCACACGCAACGAGTCGCCATCGAGCAGAGTACCCAGTTGAGGAGAAGGTAAGGCATGTAACCACGCCCCTGATTCCGACTGTGATACCGCCAGGAGCCTTGCACGGTCCGTCGCGGAGGCGAGCCCAACGAGACGTTCCAGAGTAGCTTTGCAACCTACGTCATCCCAAGCACGCTGGACCTCCCGCCTCTCAGGAACGGCTGCCCCCGGGTTGTGACTCGACCACGCCGCCAAAGCACCCGACACATGAGGTATGCTCGCCTTGTCGCCATCCAATAAAAGTATGTTAGCCACTAGGTCTGCCACCCCATGCACCGACGCCAAGAAGGCCGGTAAGCACACGTCCTCCACCCGCCGGACCCCAATACCTCCGTACCGAATCGGCAAAGCTGCCTGCGCCCACTGGTCCTCGCTTAGGGAGACGTTGACAATTGATTCAATCGTTGATTTAATTGCAACGTCGAAAGAGTCAATATTGTTCGGGAATAGCCACACCGGAGCCGTACGCAGAAGGTACGTTATTTTAGGGACGGCAAAACACTTCTGCATCAGAACCAGTGCAACATGCGGGTGAACCAATTTAAGACGCTCACTCGCGAGCAGAAAGATCTCCTTACGCGACTGAAGGGCCTCGGGAACTGCGATATCAAAAATGGGTGCACCGAGAAGACACAAGGAGTTTGGATTCAGCTCTTTGAGGCCCGGCAGGAGAGATAAGAAGTGGGGAAACAGAGAACACGAAGCTGGCCCACACGAATAAAACTCGCACTTGGCCGTATTCACCTGTAACCCCAAATCCCTTAAACGCGGCAACAACACGCGCAGATCCTGCTCCACCTCCTCCGGCCTGCCCCCAATGGTTCCATCATCAAGGTACCAGATGTTAAGGGGAGACTTGAGCTCGACTATGACCTTCTGTATGGCGAGGCTGAAAGTGAGTGGACCAAGAGGATCTCCCTGCTGGGCACCCACCTGAGAAAGGATACGATCTGAGCCAAAAAAGAGATTTGACGGCGACCGATATACCTGGAAGAGAAAAGGGTACAGCGCTGGTATGTTATCCATGACTTCACTTAACAGGACATCCCTTTCCAAGCTGTTGAAGGCGTTTTTTATATCCAGCTTCACAATAACGCTACCTACATTTACTGGAGCTGACGCAAATGTACGCACGGCATGTATGGCTGCCTCGCACCCCAAACGGGTCCCAAAACCCAGTTGATGAGGCTGAAGATACGACGCCATTTCCCCCTTCACCGCACAGCACCCCAGTTTGGCCACCAGCCGCCGAAATGTGCTTCCTACGGCTATCGGCCTCACGCCACCTTCCTTCTTTCGTAAGGCGCAAAGAGTCGCCCCATATAAATATGGACACACCTCAGAGTTTAACTTCCCGCTAAGTAGGAAATTACATAAGCGCGTCAAAGCCTCCAATAATCGCACGCCGCCATCTCCCGCCGTTCCTGCTGTCAACTCTTTTAAATGTGCAGGGCGGATGCCATCCAACCCCCCGGCCGAACCAGGATGAAAAGAATTGACAGCCTGTGCCACATCTTCTACCTGCACGGATACTGTCGGCTGGCCTTGATCCGGTTCCGGAGGAAAGCAGAGAGGACGAGACGGATCAGGATGCTTAGCTCGTAATTCAGCCAATGTCTCTGGGCCCGACGGAGCGATCGTGTCTTCACTCATGAGTAATCGGACCGCGCCCCTTAAATCGCCCTCATGGACTTTGGACTCAATTACCCTAGAAAGTGACAGCGACCGAGAGGCCGTCCCGTAGTCACCGGAAGATAAATACGAGAAAGCCTCTACGTTGGCTTTCACCTTTGAAGTAAGGGAACCTGCCTCTGATATTTCGGGAGTTCTTAAAGCCCTATAAGAAAAAGACAGTAGCGAATACCACTCGTCCACCCCGTTAGCAGTAACGCATCTATCAATAATTTCAGTTAACCTACTAGCTGCCACATTCCTCGCTCCTTTAGGAATGTGACGAAGAACTCGCACTGAACCCCGAAGCGAAGCGAGTTGGTCCAGAGCGGAACCGCCTGCCTGTGGAGTCAGTGCCGGTTGTTGTTGTGTGGCAGTAGCAGACCCCACGCCAGAGCCAGGCGTCTGAGGGAGGGGCGAACGAGGCACATCTTTATGCATACGCGCAATATGGACTTTAAGGCCTCGCGACGTAAATATTCGCGTTGAATCTCGGCAGTAGGGACACGTCGACTCAGACTGGGAACTCATCATTACACAACAAATATATAATGTATTTAAAAAAATCTTATAATGCTAAAAAATATTATATACACTTTATGCATATACTCCGAGAAGATAAAATTATAATGTCAGTAGTAAAAAAAAATTTAAATAAAACAATATGCCAATATACATTAAAACAAACATTATTAAAAAAAAAGTTACTATTCAATTTAAAACATCACAACAAATTGGTACATTAAAAACAAATACAAACATAAATGGTGTGCGTCCACTTAAAAACAATACAAAAAAAAGGAATTTAAGTAATTATCATTCAAATGTCATCATTAAAAGTAATGTAATGTCTTAAAATAAAAAAAAAATAAAAAACAACAATAAAAACCCTAAAAAAAACATAATTAAAATACTTTGCATACAAATGTCATCCTTAAAAGCAATGGGTGGCAAAAAAATATACAATTATCCAAAAAAAAAATACAATGTCAATACAACAAAGAAACATTTATACATTTTTATCATAAATTAAATAAAAAAAATTCTTAAACATAAAAAAAAAATACTAAAAGTTTTCTTGTTCAACACGACTCGAACTCTGTTCAACTTGAGAACAAGTATACGCTCGTTAGCCGCATTCTGACGGAGCCATTCGTTCTGTAACACAGTTGGCGAATTTCACGTTCCAATTGGACTATATTGTGAAATAATAATGACGCGACGATCTAGCTTCGCAGATTATTGTTTGTTTAGCCACAATAAACGCCACTTTATATCACTTTTACAAGTTTTGCACCATACACTTCACTTTATTTCCGCAAATAGGTAAATATCCAGGTGTTTATGTTTTTAGCCGCTTGACCAGTTGACGGTTGGTACATTTTCGAAGCACAATAACTCATTCTTGAAATCACCAATTTATTCCGATTTCCCAGTTTCTGTTAGTTATTGCAGTAGACTTGTAGCGGCTTACCACTTCCGATAGACACTATTTATAGCGCTAATCGTGCTTTTTCTATTTTTAAAGATAACTTTTTACGGAGCTCAGTGTTTACGTGTTCGAGGTCTACCCTCATTTCTTGTGTATTATAAAGTATATTTACTACAGGTAAATTCACTAAAGCTGGCACGAATGGAATGAATGAATATTATATATTATATATTTTTTAATAAATCATTTATTCCGTAAAAAACAACCTGACTACAATTAATAATGATAAAATTGCCCGCCAAACTGTAGAACAGTTGTCGGAGACATGCTCTCTTATAACTTATAACTAGCCTATTTATACATTATTTATTACTTATTACAGTTACTTGTTTTATTTTATTATTATCTCCTTTATTTAAATATATTCTCAGATTAGGTATTTTATAAAATGGAGACCGCGTCTTGGCAAACGTAGCATGGGACGCCCTCCGGCTAGATGGCGGGATGATTTGCATAAGGGGGCTGGCAGAAACTGGATGCATAAAGCAGCAGACCGAGCTCTGTGGGCGTACCTTGGGGGAGGCCTATGTCCAGCAGTGGACTGCAACGGGCTGATGATGATGCTGATGATGATGATGATGATGATAAAATGAATATAAAATTAAAATACAATACAACATATTACAATTTTATCTCCTTTTGAATCACGGGCTTACAAATCCCGGTTTTTTGATAGTAAACATTCGAATATAAAAGCATAAATATAAGTTGCGAACATTGCGAACAATGTAATAAAACATTTCAAAGAAATATCTATGTAAACAGAACAAATTTATTGTTTTCTTAACAAACCTCTCAACAAATTCTAAAATTAAATGTGTTCAATTTCCAATGTACGTTATTAAATAGGTACTGATAAATCTATGTGTCATTTTAATATATGTAGAGAATAGAGGCCTGCTCAGATATATGTGAGCATTTTAGCCGCTCCGATATATCTGGGTCGCGTTTTATAAAGTTACATTTTACAATTTCGCTGTTTGCCTCTCTAACGCACGCACGTATTGGCTAGAAAGAGAGGCAAGCAGCGAAATTGTAATTTGTAACTTTATAAAACGCGACCCTGATGGCGATGGCGGCTGTATGTGATGTGACTGCAATATTGCTAGGCTGTTGACTTATATATACCTATAAATTGGGATTATTTTTGCAAAGACAAACTTGTTTTCTCGAACATGCAATGACATATTGTTGTTGTTGTTATGTTCCTTATAATAGGCTGCGAATTTTGACGTTATGATGTGGTTAGGACAAGAGGTCGTTAATGGAATTTCATACAAATCTTGATGGCCTAGGCCGGCAAAGTGCTCTTTTTTAATTTCATTTCACAATGACATTCTGCCAAAAAAAAACTTTGAAGTTTTTGTTGTTTATTTCATTGCATGCTTTGAGAAAAACACAATACTTACATACCTCGGCCGGAAATATGGGGTTGCCCGCCGCCTGGGCATTGGGACTTTCGTCCCGGCCTCTACAGTAATGTAAATGTGATGTGCGTTTAAATACTACCTACCACACGTTTTGTTAGCCAGCTGACCTAGGCAAAGGACGTCACGGTAGACACTAGGACTTCAGAAACTTATAGAATATGTGAAGCGACCTACGTCAACTTACGTTGAAAGTCTAGTCTAGATCTAAACGACGTCAGAGAAAGTAACTTATTCATAAAAGTCTTCGAACTTAATCAGACGCTAAGTATTGCTTGTCCCTTTTGGTCTTGTAGACATTGAATAAGACAGAAAGGGACAAACAATACTTGGCGGCTTGCTAAGTTAGGAGACATTTATGAATAAGGGGGTAAGAGTCTAATACGTAATGGCACTAAAAACTGACTAGCGAAGCGATTAGATGACGCGTTTTCCAAATATTATGTGCGAACATTACTTTTGGGAATTGTCTTTGTATTTAAAACTTTTAAAGGCAAATAAAAGTTCAAATTTAATTTCCGAAATAATATTATATTTACATACTCGTAATAGTAATCCATTGGCATCTTAGGCCTTTCAGGGACTGTGTCAAAGCGAAGCTACGAGTGTAAATCGAATTTTAAGGATGTCTGAGTGCTTAGACAAGACGCCAATCGCGAACGCTTATTCATCAATAGTAAATGAAAGGCAATTGACTTTCTTTGTCGCACTAATAGGAAAGAATGACAGAGAGGGAAAACTACGATACGCTACTAAGCGTTAGCGATTGGCAACTTGGCTTAGCATCCTGGGCATGTTCACTTTCAGAACAACCTATAATACCATAATAACCTGATCGGCGGTTTTATAATAGTATTTTATGTGACTGGTTCATAATGAGACTCGTGTTATCCTATTATGAAACTCGCCTTCGGCTCGTTTCATAAAACAACACTCGTGTATTAATGCCTAATTATGAACAGTTGCATACATAACTTTATCTACATGCATATAATAAGTTTTCTACAATATGTTTATTTTTGTGGCAGCAAATTATTGGTCACGGTTGTAGCGGCGTCCCGGATTTCTGGTGGTGTTTCACACATTTCAACATCACTGTTTTCGTCGTCATAAATAATTTTTCAGTGTAAATATTTCACAACGAACTCGATAATATTTAACTTTCAAGTCAACAGTCCAAAAAAGTTGGATGTTTGAAACAATTCAAACAAAACAAATGACTGAACTGACATTAGTTTTTTTTTATTCATAAACCAGGTAAGGTCTTGAGTCGATATCGATTCTCAAATCGATTCTCAGTATTCGAGATTTAGAAGAATGTATGTGGTATGGAATATGAATTTTAATGTGAATGAAATTACAAATCGATTAATTCGATAATCGAAATTAAAGTGTGTTTTTTCTTTTTAACAGAATGTTCGAAATTTAATTGTGATTAAGATATCGGTTGCCGATATCGTAAAGTTAAAAATTATGATACACCCACAGATACAGATTTCTTAAAGTAGGCTATTTGCTTACCGCCGCTAAACATATTGTAGACAACTTATGATATGGATGTAGATAATAATTAATTATTATAATAATAGCTTATAGTTCATAAAATCAAACCCGAGTTTTTATTGAAACGTAGTGCTTAACTGTCGTTACAAACCTGACTGCAGTAAAGGTTTTTTTAACACGCGCTAATTGGGTGTCCTTAAAAATTAGCACTTATAAAGTTTGTCGTGGTTCTATCCAGAGTGGATCCAATTGGTTGAATACCTTCGCGAGTTCATGATATCCTAGTATACGTGCGGATGGACTGAACGTTGCGGCTCTTGGCGGCGGCGGATGCCAAAATAACTTCTTTTCTCAATCGAACATGCAATGAAATGTTGTAATTATGTTCGTCATAATAAGCTTTAAAGTATGACGTTGCAGGTGGATGACCTCGAGATAATAGTAAAGGATTTTCATACGAATTGAACGGCCTAGGCCGGTAAGTAATGTTTTTTTGATACATGGCGTCGGTTTTCATGAACAGGCTAGACTGCTAAATTCTGTTTTATTGATTGTCGTATTTTTTATTTCATTGCATATATTTGAGAAAAGCACTATACATGCCTCGCCGTGAAATGAGCTTACCGGCTTCGTATCACTGTCCGGCCGTCCTTACCTACTCAGCCGATAAGCCCATCTTTCCCGGCGTCTGCAGTAATGTACTATTGTTTAATTCATTAAAACATTGAAAAATAAGTCGCACCTCGCAGCATATAATGTAACAATTATTAACGGTTATCTTGACAGTTTTACTTTTATTATTGATTAATATTAACTAATAAAACTAATACTAAAATATTGTTAGTTTAAACTTGTTGTAGCTTTACCCTTACCCTTTAAAACCTTATATATATAGCCATTTCTCACGGTTTACAAGGTTTATACAATAATAATTGGTATTTTAGTAAAAGGAAACACCACTAGGTACATTCATAGTTTTTTATATAAGTATAGTTCGAGAAATATAAATTGAATATTTATTTTTACTATAATGTAGGTAGAAAGTTACCAATTTATATTTCCCGAACTATACCTAGTACATTTTACGTAATGCAATGGATACAATAATCAGACAAAGATAATTCGAGTTCTGTTTTTCAATTGTTTCAATATGTTTTCGGAATGAAAGGCTTTTTTTAAATTAATGTTTGCATTTTTACTTGCCACTAACATCGATCGACGCCATGGTTTCTACGTAATAATCACCAAATTAAAAACTTAAAAAAAACCGACTTCAACCGATTTCTTTTAGATCCCCGATTTGTTTCCATCATTGGTCTCCTAAAATCCTACTTTCTGAATGAAAATTCTTGTATTTTAATGAAAATTACCAAAAGCGCCATACATGTACCTACCTGTAGCATTTGAAGAGATCCCTCGATTTCTCCAAGATCCCATCATCAGACCTCAACTTGGTGCCAACGGGACCATCTCGGGGTTATACACGTTCGATGACAAAAAAAAATTGAATCGGTTCTCGATTCTCGGAGATATCGGGTAACATTCATGCAACCAAAAAAAAATTCAGCCGAATTGAGAACCTCCTTCTTTTTTTGAAGTCGGTTAAAAACACATTGCTCTATCGGTCAAGCTGAGCGGTTCTAAATTTCTCCATATCAACACTGTCTGTCTGACAACAACGGAAACTTTTGTGAAAGATGATAAGTCCATACGGCAGCACAAATACTACGTCGTGAGCTTGGGCCACATTTGAAAATCGAACTCTATGGAAGATGTGGCTTTATTGCTGGAATTCACATCACTACATTATATTTGGAGATTTGGCCGTATCAGCAGGACTATCAGGCACGGCGACGCGACGATGAGAAAAATCAATTCTGTTTTGTTTGTACGGCTATGGATTTACCGACAAACCCCGCATCCGATTACTAGGATAGCATAATGTTCGAATTGCGCAGCAATCAATACTTCTTGACCTGTATTTCTAAAAGTACACAGGCACACTATTTATTTACTTTCATTCATTTTTCTGGTGTTGTCCCATTCCCCCTAATTTATATGGCACAGCAGTAAGAAAACACTTTTCACCGCCCCAATTCTTCCCTAAGGTGTCGTAAGAGTCGACTAAGGGATTGAAGTGTCACTGGTGACTAACCATCATGGGCAGCAGTGTCATCCTATTGGACACGGACATACTACTGCGATCGCCAATCCATTGCCTCCTAATGCGTCCATCCATACGCATAGGTAATTAGGAGAGGCCAATGTCGAGCAGTGGGCTGAAATAGGCAGATACATGGTAGATGACAATTTTATTATGCGATGGAATGTGCTGAGCAAAAGAAGACGGAAGATTTTTAGCTGCTTGGGTATCGGCAAGTATCGGTCAACATAAACAAAACGCTCTCTTCCCATTTATGCACTCCTAGTACCTGTACGAGGTTTTCGACGTAGAATACACGTGGACATCACGTGCTTGACATGCGCTGTATTCTTAACATTCCTTTGACAATGGATGTACCGTATCACCTTGCAATAACGTTTACATTGTCATCTAAATAGTGTGATTCACAAATCTTATAAATGGATACTTACTAGTCTTACTACATTCAAAATAATATGTAAGTATTTCAGCAAAATACTGTATCTACTTAAAGCAGGTCAAAAGATTATATTTATTCAAAGGCAGAGTAACAAAGCAGTTTATAGCAAATTCTACGATTTGTTTATTCGTCCTACTACTAACATGCATTACAAAAAATGTCATGAAATGGTTCTTAAATTAGTAAAAGAGCTAGAAATGTGGTATCCTAGGTGTCCGGATTGGTAAATACCTATACAGAAAAAAAAGTTAATTAGTACAGTTGATGGGGATCATGAGGTTTCCAGGTGACACAATTCAAAAGAAAATGAATTTTATAACATTGTAAATAAAGATGTATGTGTCAATTAAATACGCCCACAGTGTTTTATCGTTAATAAATAGTCTTTTGTAAGATATCTAAAGTTGATTATAGTAGTAGAATTAGCTTTAAATTATTAAGCTGTACAAAAATGTAAATCAGTAGACACAGAAATGATTTAATTGCATAGATTTTTGTGATATCAAAAAAGCTACTCTTTCAGCATTAAGACAAATGCCAACCTTGTATCAATAAGTTGTATCCACGTTGTATCGGTAAGCCGTAACCGTTGCTACGGGCAACGTAGATAAAGAACCATGTATTTTATGTAATCCTGGTACGTCGGAGGGCACAGCATCTGAATGTCACGTGTCTCCAACGTACCTCAAGGTCTAGGTCACCTAAATGAATTTTTAATATTTTTATACAATGTATTGTGAAATGTATAAATAAATGACTTGTAAAATGTGTTTTTACCAATAAAGATCTGTATCTGTATACCAATTGTCAGTTGAATAAAAAAAAATATAAGCAAACATGACTGACTTTACATAGCATTTGACGTTTTTGAGACATATCGTAAAACACGTTCGCAGATATACAGTGTGTGGCCTACAACCGGGGTGAACATTTAAATGGTGCATTAATAAGCTAAGCAACAATAATTTCCAAATAATACTCATTTACAAAACAAATAAAAATTTTGATTTTTGCATTTTTTTCTTGGAAGTTTTGTTATTATGGGTTATTATTAGTGTAAAAATAAAACCAAAATAATTATTATGACTCAGTACCTGGTATACTATTTTGATGTCTTGCGACTGACAAGCTACGATATCGTGATGCTGAGATCCAGTACTTCGGGTCCATAACTTTGAATAACAATATCTCCAAACTTATCATATTTTAAACATCGAGACCTTTACAGGATTATTGCGGATAGCCTAAGAGTCACCCATTTCATTTTTCTCCCGTGTTCAAGGCCACACACTGTATTATATTCTTACGTTAATACTAATAAATATCAATAATTTCAACTAAAATGTATGTGAACTCAAGGTTTAAGATTTTAAGTTCGTAATAAAACCAAAATTGTGTTCTAAAAGTGCGTGACTATGGAATAATGTACAAGTTTTAGGTTTGTTTACATTTTGAAATAATGAAAACGGATAAACTCGCGTATACAGCGTTCGTGATCGCCCGCAGACCACGATCCCTGTAAGGCACTGGTCTCCCCGCGAGCTACTAAGCTATGAACTATCGGCTATAAACACGAACAAAAGATACGCACTCCCGTGTAAATAAAAGAAACACGGCGATACTCGCCCGGCGGTGATAGCTGATACTCGCCCGGCGGTGATAGCTGATAGCTGATACTCGCCCGGCGGTGATAGCTGATACTCGCCCGGCGGTGATAGCTGATAGCTGGGCGAGTATCGCCGTGTCTCTTTTAATGTTTTATTTTGCGATTAACATACGCACAGCTATGCTATTCTCTTATTGACACATTCGACGCTGCATTCGTCAACGAGCTCGATGTCGAGACAGCCTTGTCTAAAATCCTAGCTGTTTGATTTGACATTAGGAATCGAGGCTGTGAGCGAGGTTGTGGGCGAGTTCGTCGCTGTTTTTCGTTAGCGAATACGAAGTTCATACATTAAACGTCAAACTTTCGACGCAATGTAGTTCCAGCTCACGCCGCATTCGTCGCCGAGCACTAGTGTCGTTTAAAGTACATTAGTGAATACCATTTTTAGGCTCGACGCTGCCGCAGCACTGACACAGCGCTGACAGCAAGGCGGTTTCCTTAGTGAATAACACTGTTGTTAGTTGATATTTCCGAGAATCGTGAACCAATTTACACGGTTTTTGCACAGTTAAAAGTTTTTAAAATGTGATATTCACCTCTCATTCCTTAGTATGGATCCGTCCCTATTATTTACGTAAGAACTTACAGGTGTAAGGCTGGCCTTAAAGTAAAAAACATGTTTAGTAAACAAATATGGCTGAAGTTCCATAGCATTTGACATGTTTGACACATCGTGAAACACGTTCAAGTTATATATTTACGTTAAAAATAATAAATATCAACAATCGGTAATCGGCGCGCATAGTCCGGCGGTTCCTCTCCCTGTAGCCCTAACCACCGGCAGCTTGGGCCCGCCCCGTTGCCGGCGGCACCCTAGCTTAGGTTTTTTATAATGTGTTTACTTGTTTTGTATTGTTTTTGTATGTTTTATTGTATTTTATTTTTATAACCATATTATAAATCACCTAACCTAAGAGTAAAATTAAATAAAGGATAAATATCAATAATTTTGAAAGTTTTAAAGGTTTTAAAAGTTGGCGAAAAAACCAAGATTGTTTTCTGAAAGTGCTCGATTTTATGAATTAAGCAAGTTTGCAGGTTTGTTTATTTTTTTTTACTTTCAACTGACTAACGGTATAAGTACCTACCTACCTGCCTCTTTGCTCTGGATAGTATTTCTGTCGAAGGCGGATTGTATAATCCGCCGTATTACAATACGCCTAGTCGGATTACAAAACAGCCCTGTTTTGTAATACGGCGGATTGACGATTAGCCGGATTGAATACGGCTAAATGAAAATCAGGCGGATTGTGTTCGGCGCCAAACGTTATTCAATGCGGCTAGCAATATTGTAATACGGCGAGTCATGAGCCGCCGCTTTGTCAGTTTTTGGTTCCCTTTTTTGACACTCGCGGCGTTGCCTGTCATAACAACAAAAATGGCGTCGTTTGCTGAGAGTGTTGTTGTGAATTTACAAGTTAATCGTGGAATAAATAATAACAAAAACTTTTATGAACAACTAAGCAACTTCTATAGTTCTCAAAGCGGAACGTTAAAAAACCCCTGGACCAAAGAGAGAGTTTTTGAGGTTATAGATCACATAAAATGCGCCAAAGTAACCATGAATAACGGTGTTCGGCGGAATGCTACCCAATATTACTGGTATAATAAATACGATCGGTGGTAAATATGATTAAAAAGGTTATTTAGTAAGATTTTTCATTTTGAAAATGTTACATTTACACATGTTTTTTGATGGCTGTATCTTGTGAATTGTAATTTAAAAATAACTGATACCTACCATAAATAAGTACCCAATGTTGGGTACCTACTTAACAATTAAGAAGATTATTTTTGTTCGATTTTTCTTTATAAGTGAAAATGTTTCAATTTCCACATTGTTTTATTTTGTAAGTATGGTCACCCTACAATCGGAATAGTTTTTCAATACGGCTAAACGTGGGCCGCCATATTGAAGAACGTATCGGAATGACAATCCGGCTAATCGTCAATCCGCCATATTACAAAACAGGGCTGTTTTGTAATACGGCTAGTCGTATTGTAATACGGCGGATTATACAATCCGCCTGCGACATTTCTATTGTGACCAACAATAAAACTGCAATAAAACCGCACAACACGCTAGAAAAATGTCCAATTTCACCAGGAATGCATAACCCAAAGGAAATTGTAGTTAGAACTAGCAATATTGCACCGTTGCATACGTTACTAAACACACACTAGCTTTTCAGAGCGACAGAGCTAGCACTTTTCTAGTTATCAATGTACGTACCAACCTCTCTTTTCGTCCTAGGATTACGGATAGTTCTAGGACAAATCAATAGCCTAGTAGTAGGAATATACCTGCTCTATTCTAGGTATGAGAGGTAGAATCCAACACGTGGTTTGATATCGATGACACCACGAACGAACGTCCAATCGAAGTCGTGAAAAGTTCAATTTTAATTCTTATGCCATTGTCATAAGAACTTATAAGCGATATTTTTGCATGGTATCGTTTACACCAAATCGCATGCGCGTTTTTAGCACGTGGTTGGAGCATTCAGAGCGCTACCAGGACTTCAGAAACACGTAAATGTTGTGGTTGTTGAAACTGAGGAATGAGATGCAGAATCTTGGCCAACCCAGTGGCCAAACAGCAATCATTATTTTATAATTAAAATTTTTAATTTTAAGAGTTAACATTCTAAGGTAAGTTGAAAGCAATGTACCTACTCCAAAGTGAATCTTTAATTAGCGCTGAACAATAACTAATAATAAAAAAAATAACTTTCAAACACGAAATTCAATAGTAAACATAGGTTTCAGCTTTATCCTTCTTTTGTTTCATTTTAAATAAATAAATGGTAACACACGTTATTTCTTAAAATTGTACTGAGCGCATTTAGTTTAGTAATTTGGTAATAAAAGCGAAAATATAAATTGGGATC
>JALPQI010021937.1:0-22604 GCA_025490895.1 Thaumatotibia leucotreta
ATTGCATGAGGGCTGATTGCTTAGAACTTAGGACTCCAAAGTTCAGATCTACATACTTGGAAGTTTAGTGTGTCGAGCTCAGATATGATACATACAGTATGGAACAGAACGACGATCTTTCCAAACACACAGACCATGTACAGACCGAGTCTACCAACCATTACGATGAACTTTCAGTATAGTACAAACATCGAAATATCTTTAAAACAATTTAATCCCTCATACTAAGTGAGTAATTAAATTAGTTTTAGTTCAATAGTATGAAAAAGTCATTTTTACGTTTTCCATACAGAAGCTTCATCATTATGGATGATAGACTCGGTCGGTATCGGGAAGGATCGTCGTTCCGTTCCATCCTGTACATAGTTAATTATATTATAAATGTAAAATAAATATTGGTAGCAGTAGCAGAAATGATGTAAAATATTTTTTATTGTTCGTGCAGATTTTTTCAGATGAAGTTTTCGTGACTGTCACATCCTAAAAAATATCGAGGGATTTATCTTTCTTATTAGCGTATAAGCCTTTATAATTGTAAAATTATGGAGTTAGAATATTTGAACCACTATTAAAGTCGATCATAGCTCAACATGGTTTGACCCATTCACAATAGAATAAGCTTGTGGTGTCATTTTTACTAACAATAAAGTCAAAATAAAGTTAATTTGAATTTTAAAATCCTTAAGGTAACCCTGAAGTTACTTCAAAAGACTACCCGATCAGTTTTAAGAAACTATGTATACCTAATTCCCCTGGAGTTGACGTAGGGATTTATTAACATTGATCCCCGCTTAATAATACAAAGCAGTTTAAAAACCGGCCAAGTGCGAGTCGGACTCGCGCGCGAATGGTTCTGTAACGGAAGTACCATTATCATTTAAAAATACAGTTAAATCAACCTATCTCAAAAACTATAAGAGATAATTTGATCAAACGAAAAATTACGTAGTTAAAAAAATAGAGGGGGGGGACACATTTTTCAGACTTTGACGGATGATATCTCAAAAACGGCTCGCTTAAATAAAAATGTGAAATTTAAACCTTGACATCATTTTCAAAGACCTTTCTATGGATACCTCACACGCTTAAATATATCTAAAAAAAATGATATCCCTCAGTTACATGTATGGAGGGCCCCAAACCGATTTTTTTTTTACAATATAGTATCATAATTCTGGCACCCTAGTGAAAAGGGGTATAAATCGAAATTTGCCACTTTACAGGAGAGCCAAAAAACGATTGGCGAAATTATTCAAAATTACTGTGCCGAAGTGGCTAAAGAATTAGAATAACTTTAAATGTACTTTGAGTAAATACAATGCGCTCTTTCACATGCCGTCATTGGTTTATGGCTAAAATCAATAGTTTAAAAAAAATTTGACTTGTACCCGCTGAAATATATGCTATTTAGAAATATAACCAAATTAGTACCCCTTTTCACATATATTGGACATTAGTGAAAACGGGTATACATTTAACTTATTTTATAATAACTCTTTTTGAAATGTACTTTAACGAAAAAAATTTAACTAAGTTTGTTTGCGAAATTAATTTTAATGGCATAGCATGTACGTATACAATATAATCCCAAAAAAACCGACTTATACCATTGTGCACAAAATGTTAGTTACGTGTAAAAGGGAATAACAAGATTACTATCGAGTATCGTAATGTACATTACGATACAACTGTGAAAAAAAAATAAGTTTGAAATAAGCATAAATAAAGCAAAGCACGACCGAAGGGAGTGTTTTAAATCGACACGATTTACGAATTTCATTTTGCATGTGTATCGTACGACATTTTTCAGTACAGATGGCCTTCCGAAGTTTTCAACCAGGCAAGATATAAACGACTCCTCGCACTAGTGTGTAAAGAAGTTATTTCAGTTGTTTCGGATAAAAATAGTTGCATTGCAGTACTCTGTATGGAATCTTAATAAACAGACTTTAATCGACGAGTATAAAAAGCCTGTCACTATTATGTTCTATCGATTATAATTCTTATAAAAGTGGTAGGTATAGGTAAATATAGGTACGATCAACCTGAATTATTGTGTTAATTATACATTAACTCTATTAATTTCGTTAGTAGACAATTTAAAAAAATATTGTGATAATATTGTTTTCATTCTGTTAGCATTCGTAAAAAGTGGCCAGGCATGGTTTCCGGGTGGCTGTTTTGAAATTGTTCTAGTCACATGTTTCTGGATTAATATAGATATAGCAACAGCCATAGAACAGCAGCAAATACTCGTACAAGGCTATTATAGCGCGCTTTCTATATTACCTAGATCATTAAGTAAAATTGTTACTACAATTTTAAAAAAAGTATTTGCGTTAGGTCATTTAACACAAACTAATATTACTAACATAGGTTTTAACAAATAAGCAGCAGAATTGAACAGCTTGAATTTGAAAAAAAAATACAATCATACTCTAAGAAAATCATTAACCACTAAGTAAATTAAATTTTAAAAATTAACACTATTTTAAACATTGTGTATAATTATATAACGAAACTTAGTGTAAAAGGGTACAACTTAGTACAAACCCGTCAATTTACTGGTGTTAAATGTTAAGTAATACTTTTTAATTTAGTGCAAACGGATATAATTCCCGCAAATGGATTGTATCACATGTAAACAACTGTAATTCTAAGTCATTAAAGTCGTCTTGTACCCGTAACAACATAATTTTATTCGTGAATATGGATTTATGTCGAATTGTATCTCAAAAAATGTTTTTATTGTTCGTGTAAAGTGATTTAAATACACATGGATCCTCATTATCCGAGTGACCATCAAGAGAATATGAGTAGTTATAGCGTTATACACAACAAAAATCCAAACGCCTAAAACTTAGCTACACTAATACCTTTTGTAACTTTACAACGATATACTTTTTTTTGTTAGTAAGAATTTATTTCAACTTATACCTGACACTGCATGGTCATTTGTGTTAGTTATACCATATTACACGACCGTAACTCTGTCAATTTACGTGATATCTTAGATCCTTTTACACCAACAGATGCCATTTTTTTTTTGAAATTTTTTGGTATACTTAACTCAATTTGGCCAAAATTCGACTTATACCCCTTTTCACTAGGGTGCCAGAATTTTGTAGCGGTCCATACAACACAATCATATTCTTACCAAATTTCATCACTGTAGCATTTATATTTTCCGAGTAAATCGGCTGTGACAGACGGACAGACGGACCTATTTGTGCATGAACTATTTTCCAAAAAAAATCTTAGGTGCCGTTTTTGATAACAACCTCACTGACAAAGGGAATCCTTTGTAGCACTTAATTTTCGGCCACCCTATATCCTCCATCATGTTTATTGTAACTATACATCCAATACGCTTCACCGCAGTAATTACTCCATTATTTGCCAGACCACGTGTCTGCGAAGGCTTGCGCTCGTCTGAGCTCCCGAGAGACCCTCCTAATGAATATTAACATCCTATCTAGTTCTAGTCGCTTACTGGGAGTTGACGAGTTGGATTGCAGAACCGGTGTGATTGACCTTTGTACCTGTTACAACTTGTTTATTCATATTGACTACTACATCATAGTTATCAGCCGAAAGACATCTACGGTTGGACAAAGGCCTATCCTAATGGTTGCCACAATAACTTATGTCCTGTGCCAGCCGCATCCAGCAGACTCCTACGACCTTCACCAGGTCGACTACTTATTATTGTTAACATCATCATCATCATCATTTATTTAAGAGCTTGGCTCTTGTCGGTGGAGTCATTTCCATTCTATTCTATTCTCTGCCTTTTCCTTCAGCTCTCTATACGTTTCAACTTCTATAGTTTCCTTCAATTGCTCCATGTAGGCTCTCCGTGGTCTTCCTCTTTTTCTTTTTGCTTCTATCTTTCCTTCGATTAAAACTTTAATGAAGTCATCGTGACGAAGTAAATGACCAATCATTTTTCCTCTTCTGTTTTGAATCACTTTTAATAATTTTCTTCTTTCCTGAACGAACATTATTATTGTTAACAACAATGTTTAATTTATTAGAAAGCAGGCACAGAATGGTTGTTAAAAATATGCACACCAACTAAAAATCAGTACCTACCTACTCAATTCAGTACGTATACCCATTTTTAGGCAAGCTTTTATCACACCAAAGTCAAAACTCTTGTGATTTTCTTTGGCACCTTTTGCGGCAATATAATAAAATAAAATTGTGTAGGCATTAGTGTGTAATCTTGTATGCATATCTGAGTTAGGTGTTCAACTAAATTATTTCAATATTTATCTGTGCGTTGGAAGCAATGGGAATTTCAATCCTAGGCTACCATTCCGAACGATTGCGAACAACTATGCCTGCGACTTTCCAGTATAAAGACTAGGTCCAAATCTTCATAGCACTTAGAAGTGTTTGTGTTTCAAGTTAGACTAGATTTAAGAGTTCTTGTAGTGAATAAGTGAAAAGCTCAGATGCTTTACTGCGAATTTAGAGAATCGAGAATTTCAAGCATTTGTCTCTGTTACTCCAAAGATGAAGTCATAAGAGTGAAAATGACGGGTGCTTGAAATATACGATTTGAGATGTTTGTGATTGGCCACCTGTTTCCAGACTGTTATTGAAGTTAATTTTGATGTATTTTCTATCTCTCTGTTGTGTTTGTGTCTAAGAAAATTTGCGGTAAATTCATGACTGAAATTTTAGGCAGCTATTGTTTGGAGTTTAGCTACTCGTAGTTTCCACAAATGAATAAGTAATTTATGCGCTCAGTAAGCAGTTACTGATTTGTTTAATTTAATGTACAATTTTATTCATGTTCAAAATCTGGTGTTAGAAAAAAACTATACATATCCTGCCATGTGGTGACGGAAGTAAGAATACATTTGTCACCACCCCAACTGGCGATTATGGGCTCCTAATGCGTCTATACGCTTAGTTAATAGGAGAGGCCGACGTCCAGCAGTGGACTAACATAGGCTGATGATGATGAATGATGATGATACATATCAAACGATTCAACTTACGTGTATTCAATGGTTGTCTATTGTTTACCCGACAGTTATTTAACATAATATTCATATGCCCGAATCTAACTTGCCCGAATTTCATTTGCCCGAATGATTTGTTTACCATAAAAATTGTATGACATACTGCTTGTTTACTCGAATATTACCTTCCATAATCATACAATGCCATCCTATTTCTTTTCCATATTATTAAGTGCAATAATATGGTTTAATAGAATATTCAAATGCCAGAAGCAATTGTTGCCATATTAATTGTTGGCCATATTATTAAGTGCAATAATATTATTTAATGGAATATTCAAACGCCATCAGTAATTATCAGTTTTTTTCATAGAAGTACTAGCTATATTATTAAAAGTTACAAGCGTTTGAAAAAACGGGCTTGTGGGAACCGGTCGACGAAGCGCCGCTGCGCGGGGCTTCTATTTCTGCTCTAAGGGATGAAAGGTACCTAAGAAACCTATCCAGGTTAGGGTGGGGGAACTACATTATGTTCTTTTTTAATGCGGGGGGCTTCGACCCCCGAGCCCCCCTTGTGGGGGGCTTCGCCCCCCCGTCCCCCCTTTTTTGGTTTTACAAAAATGTGGATGCGTAAACAATGAATTAAAAATACTTAAGTATTTTTTAGTCAACGCTTTTAACTCCGCCCTACCCTAGAAACCGACCAATCCAAGTTGGTTTTGCCCTGGTTTATTACTTGAACATATTTTTAAACCATTAACCTAGCACTGTGTATGCACAAAATTAAGTAGGCTAAACGAGTAGGATGCCATTTAACATTATGACAAATATTCTCGGCCAAAATATTTAGGACGACGTTATGCGACACCACAGGCACCCAGAATACTAACCTAACCTACTTTTTAATAGCAGTTTCACTTTGTGGAGGATCATTTGGATGACAAGTTATGTTATGGCATGTAATATTTACGGATTCCAAAAAACATTATGGAAATTGTCTTTTCCGGTAGCTAATTTGGATAACAAACAATGTTGTGGCATGTGATAATTACGGATTTCGATGATTCTGACAAATGACATTATGAAAATTGACTTTATGCGAAACAAAGTTTCTGGCAAATGATTAATATAGTAAACAATAAGTATGGCATAAGATGTTATGAAAAACAATATTATGTGTGTTGAATAGGATGGCAAATAAAATTATGGCAAATGAAATTCTGGCAAATGGGGGTATCCCGTATTCAATCACTATACGCGTGACATGTTTCGGAGAGCCTAAGTCTCCACTATCAAGCACAGAGCTCGTACTAACGCGTCACGCGCACGGCACGTTAAAAGGACGCGTTAGTACGGACAGTGCGATCAGCAGCCCTACCGCGAAAAACGAAATTCGTAAATTTCGAGGATTTTTCGGAGACAAATCCTCGAAACTTAAGAATTTCGATTTTCGCGGTAGTAGCCCTTTCCGACCGGTTTGATATAATCCTGCAAATGACTTTGCAAAAATCCTGTCACCAATTAAATTGTATTTTCGAGCTCAAACCTATACCGATCGAATCTGCAAACACTAGCCGACACGTAAAAGTAGGAAATACCTTAGGGCGGCCGTATCAGTCAGTCGCAAGACAGCGTTGAAGATGGCCATGTATTTTGGTGGGAGTAGTAGCACACGTAAGTTCACAATTTCGTATATTTGTGGTGACAAACCTTCTATTTATTGATTGATATTTACTCTTAAAGAGTTAAACGTTTTTATTTAGCACAAATTAGAATTAAATTAAGTGCTTTTGTGTAAACAATATGCCCATAAATAATAAGTGCACAAAATTGTAGCTTCGGACGTAGCTCGTAAACCGTTCATCATAAATATTTGCACGATTATGCATAATCGGTCTGTGCACAAAATGAAACCAAGAAAGATGGTCATTATGTTTTGAAGATTTGGTTACATATTTCGTCTAATTCGTTTAATTTGTTACATATTTCATCGTATTTCAATCAGCGTATCCAAGGAACTAGGGTTAATCCTTGTACTTTCATCTTGGTTAGGCACTCCATAGTTGTGCATACCTAGTATCTCTCGAATTGCTTTAGCTTTGCTATTATGAATGTTGCTCTTTTGAACTCTGCTTATTTGTGGATTAATGATGAAAACACACTGAAGAAGGACGTCCAATCTTGATCGTTTCCGGTGAACTTTGCTATGTCAATCTGCGGAAGCTTCACATCATCACTAAAGCTAGGTGTGAGATTACTGCTAATTCTGCTTGTGTACGGCGTAGTACTTTCTAGCATATGCTTTTTAAGTATTAAACCACAAATATTTTCTTGCTTGGCTATTAAAACACGTTAATTCCGTTCACATTTTTAAATCTATTGTTGAATTACTGCGGAAAACTCAATGTGTAGTAAATATAGTTTTTTTTCTTGTGTGAATTTGTATAATGTAATGTGATTTCTAGATTCGTCGTTTTTCTCAGTCAGTAAAAGTATATATTGCAGATAGTACTGTTTATTACACGTTGATTCCTATAAATCGTCGCTTTAATCAATTCATCATATTATTATTAGCATTGATAATACATTTTATCGTCTCGAAATCATGAAGTGAAAATTTTGATTTTTATTTTCTAATTTACCCTGTAGGGGTGTAGGGTGTAGGGGTGTAAGGGGTTCCAATCAACATCTTTCGGAATCCAAGCCAACCTCACCTGCCCGTGGTACACCCTGCCAAACAGCAAACGAGGCATAACTGGCGACCCACCAACCCGCACTGGACCAGCGTGGTGGGATTATGGTCCAAACCTCCCTATGAATGAACAACTCCCCGAATCGGCCCCGAGTGCTCGGCGGTGCTGGGGACTTACGCATCCCCAGAGCCAGGGGTGCTAAGAATCCCCGAGCGAGGACCCCCATCATAAATCAAACGACCTTGGCACACAAAATGGACACCGAAACGCTTAATGTATTGACATACAACGTCCGGACCCTATTAAAGGATGACAGAGTGATAGAGCTAGAGAACGCTCTTGAATGTGTAAACTGGGATATTGTTGGCTTATCAGAGGTGAGAAGACCAGGAGAAGTGACAAAGGGAAGAAAGGGCTCCATATTCTACCACTTCGGAAATACTGGTGGACAGAGTGGAGTAGGCTTCCTAGTGGCTAAGAAGTGGGAGAATAATATAATAGAATTTTGTGGCTACTCTGACAGGATCGCAGTTCTTAAGTTCCAGTTGACTCAGAAGAAAACACTTACGGTGATACAGATATACGCACCTACATCTGCGCACACTGACGAGGAGACTGAAGACTTTTACGACCTTCTCAACAAAGCCTGCGACGATCATAGAGGATCTTGGAATATTGTCCTCGGTGATTTTAATGCTAAAATAGGCCTCAAACAGGAACTGGACAGCGATGAAATCCTAGGACCATACGGGTTGGGAGACCGGAACATACGTGGTTCTCGTCTGATTCAGTTTGCTTTTGGCCAAACATTGAAGGTATGTAATAGCTTTTTCCTAAAAAAACCGAATCGTCGTTGGACCTGGGTGTCACCGGATGGACAAACCAAGAATGAGATCGACTTTGTGCTCGCATCAAGCAATGACGTAGTCAAAAACGTAGGCATTTTAAATAAAATAAAATTTAGCTCAGACCACCGACCGGTTCGTATAACATTAACATTTAACTTTAAACTACATCGCAAGAAGCTATTTTCTAAATGCTGCAAGAGACTAAACCGAGACACGTTAACAGCCAACTACGACCGATTCAATTTAGAACTCCGAAACAAATTTAGCATATTAAAAAACGATGACTGTGATACGGATACTCAGTACCAAAACATTATCGATGCCATTACAACAGCTAGTGATACAATTAGGCCCAGACAAAATAAACGCACCGTACTATCTACTGACACCATAAATCTAATAGAACAACGTACGTCACTTCAAATAGGCTCAGCAGAATATCGGGCACTGGACAGAATGACGAAACGTAGCATCCGAACTGATATCCGTAACCACAATACAAATCTAGTTAAAACAGCATTAGTGAAAAATAAATCCCTAAGAGTAGCTCGGAATGGAATTTCAAAAGGTAAAACATGGATTTCTAGTCTAAAAGATGAAAATGGTAATAAACACTGCAATAGAAACAAAATAATGGACATATGTACACAGTTTTATACTACCTTATACTCTGATCCTTACAACATAAACAGTATTGAAGAATACTCCTGTGGTGATACCATCCCTCCTATAACGGCCGAAGAATTGGCAAAGGTCCTTTCCAAAATGAAGCTTGATAAGAGCCCTGGGATCGATGGGATAAGCACAGAAGCGCTGGTTTTCGGAAAACAACACCTTTTATCTCCACTTTGCAACTTATTCAACAATATACTAAAAACAGGTCTAATTCCCCAAAAACTGCTTCATTCTAGTATAGTTCTCCTCCACAAAAAAGGCGAAAAATGTGACATAGGTAACTATAGACCAATCAGCCTGGTGTCCCATGTATACAAAGCATTTATTAAAGTCATAGAGGGTCGCATTGCAGGGCAACTCGACCAACACCAGCCTCCCACTCAAGCCGGCTTTCGCCCCGGATTTTCCACAGTCGATCACCTTCATACAGTCAACCAAGTTGTAGAAAAATATACCGAATTTAACATGCCTCTATACTTAGCATTCGTCGATTATACTAAAGCTTTTGATAGTATCACACATTCCGCCATAGTAACCGCACTCCAGAACCAAGACATAGAACCAACCTACATTAACTTAATTAAAAACATATATAATAATAGTACAGCCGAAATTAAGCTCCAGTCCTCCGGTCCATCGTTTCGGATTCAAAGAGGTGTTAAACAGGGCGACCCGCTATCTCCGAAACTTTTTACTAGTACTCTAGAAGAAGTGTTCAGGAGCCTGGCAGTTTCTTGGGAGGAAAGAGGAATAGTCGTCGGTGACAAGAGGTTGTCAAACCTTCGTTTTGCCGACGACATCGTTCTCTTTGCCTCTTCGGCCACAGAACTTCAGTTAATGCTCCAAGACCTGAGCAACGCAAGCCTTCAAGTTGGACTTCATATGAATCGCACAAAGACTCAGGTGATGACTAACAGCACGAAACGTAGGGTCGAGGTAGACGGGCAGACGATACATTATGTTGATGAGTATATCTACTTGGGCCAGCTAGTCTCTTTCAGCAACAGGCAGGAGAAGGAAGTTGAACGCCGTGTTCAAAATGCCTGGAAGAGCTACTGGTCCATGAAAGAGCTAATGAAGGGCGACCTTCCAATGTCACTGAAGCGCAAACTAGTCGACATGTGTATCCTGCCCGTCCTAACCTACGGTGCCCAAACATGGTCTCTCACCGAAAGTCAGAAGTCCAAATTGAAGGTCTGCCAGCGAGCAATGGAGCGCAGCATTCTAAGTGTAACGAGAATGGATCGCATCCGGAACACTACGCTGCGCTCCAAAACACGCATAGCTGACGTGGGTGAGAAAACTGCCAGGCTAAAGTGGGATTGGGCCGGTCACGTCTACCGCATGCATCCAGAAAGGTGGGCTATTACAGCCACCAAGTGGATGCCGCAAACTAGGCGGCGACGAGGCAGGCCCAGGCGGAGATGGCGGGACGATCTGGACGCCTTCGCCAACAATTGGCCAGACTTGGCACCGAACCGGGAGCTGTGGAAATCTGAGGGAGAGGCCTTTGCCCAGCAGTGGGACACCCCTACAGGCTAGAAAAAAAAAAAAAAAAAAAAAAAAAAAAAAAAAAAAAAAAAAAAAAAAAAAAAAAAAAATTTACCCCCAAAAAGTAGCTCCCATATTTATAACTCTTTTTTTACATTCCACATCCATCGTTGGGTCACCAACTTACATAGGTGTGCGAAAATTCAACTCAATCAGCTCAGTAGTAGTGTCGGAGTAAATCGGTTGTAACAGACGGACAGATAGACATGCCAGTGATCCTATGAGGGCTCCGTTTTTTTTCTTCTTTTAGTACGGAACCCTAAAAATGTAAGATCGCTTATGATAGAAAGTTTTTTCGTTAAATACTGTGTTTTATTAATGTTTTTCGGCATGTCCATACTAATTTGCAAGATCTTGCATTTACATACAGATCCTGAACGTCACTTTCGTGCATGCGATTTTTTTAATGATAAAAGGCAATCTGATTTTTTTTATTATTTTTCACAAGTATTCGAAGATAATTTAAAACGATCTACATGCATTTTTCTTAATAATTTTGATTTTTTTTGTCTCGGTCGTAAAGGGGTAGGCCAGAGCTTGATAATGAAGACCTCGGTTCTCCGAAACAAATGTTTAGTCACTACACGCGACATGTCGCATGACTAAACAAAAAAGAACATAATTGCATTAGTTCTCTATAACGGTCAACTAGGTACTCCATGCATAACCTAAATGCTTGTAACGTTGCACTAAAACTTTATTTGCTGTCATACGTATTCTGCATTATCTTTAAAAACAAAACACCGCTTGCGACAACCAGAGTTCCACGAATACAGACCTAAGGGAAATACCTTCAGGATGTACATTGAAATTTATTTCATTAGTATGTAACTACGCTTTAGTTGGGTTATTCAGTCTACAAATTTCACAGACATAATGTATACATTTCCGGCTCGGTACACATAGCAAGACTGTCGCTTGCAAGCTCGTTGTTTGCATTACACTCAGCTAAGATATATGATATTATAGGATTGCTGGTTCTTTGAGAAACATCGTGCCATATTTTGGTCAATTTGAGTTGAATCAATGGTTGGAAAACCAGACTTGAAAAACAAAAATGAAACCTTTCATTCGTGGAAAACTATTTTGTAAACGGCGGCTAAAAGATTTACGTAGTAGAAGTTTGCGTATTTACTTTGATGGATGATGTGCTAAAAATATGTCTATAGGGCGTCTAACTTTGAGCTTTCATTGATGACAATTTCAAAACACTAGTTGGTTTTTATTTAATGTGATCAATAACAAACCTAATTTAAATATTAGATGTCATATACCAAGGGAAAAATTCCGAAGTCGTCCAACGCCGCCCGAGTAGTTTAGGCAACCAGCCGCGAAAGCTCCTGAGGACGTATGTTCATAGAAAAAAATAATTTATCGCCTTTTTTTACTGGCAAAACTTGTCGCACAAAATTTAACTTCGTAATACAAAAAATATGTATTATATTTTCTTCAATCGACCTTAACCCAAGCGATAGAGACGCAAACAACAGATCAGATATCCTTTCACACATATCTATGACCAGAAGCAGCGGCTGTGCATTAAAAGAAAATTAACGGAATTTGATGCACAGATTATGCAAATCAAAGCATATCTAGACAGGTTCTTTGTTAGCACGTCCTAAATGAGTTTTAATAGGAGCTGACGAGACATTTGCATGGAGTTCTTGTTCGATGTTTTGCTGTGCTTTGCGTAAGTAATTGTTCATGCATTGGAAATGTTTGTTTAAAAGGGTGACAGAATTTCTTTGTTTTTAGTGCTGCCCAATCCAGAAAGAGAATTTTTTTGGAACAATATTAAAATTTGTAAAATATCGAAATTAAAATTTCATTTCTTACTGAAATAGACGTGAATGATGTTTTAGTTGCGCCTCATAAGAAAAAGCGACAAAGAAAAAACTATGATACGCTAAGTACAGACTGTTCTTGGTCAAGCACTCAGAGTTCCTGGGCGTATGCACCTCAGAGTTTCTTGCATTAAGTCATTTACAAAAATAAATGAAATAGTTATCGAATACTACATTTAAGAAAAAAATCTTGCATTTTCCATTATCATTTTTGAATATTCTAGCACAATGACTATAGTAGTACCTAAAATCCATTATTATTGATTACATAAACATTTTTATTCATAACAGTTACATATTCTCGATAACTATTTTTTTTTTTTTTATAAAACGTGCTTATTTTCATGTCCAACGAAGTGATATTCAAAGCCACTGTCGTCCCATAAAAGGCATTAAAAGCGTATGATATTTTAACATTCATGTTCCTTTTTCCTGTTGTCAGTATAACGAATTCTTTGATAAAATCTACATAGAAAACAAGGGGAAAGATAAATGCGAAACCAATTTCAAAAACATCACGCCCAAAGTTTAAAAAACCATTCCCCCAAAAGTTATAGTATCGTAAACAATGATTTAGGATCTCCAAAGTTTTCCCTTAATATTTCCATTCGGGGGATCGGGGAAAATCGACATGCAACCGTTACCTATCTAGGTATCTAACTTGATTTGATAATAATAAGTTACAAGCGGAAATGTGGAAATCAAGGGGCGGCTAGGGGCGTGAAAATGTTTATACACTTTCATAATTTCGAGGGGATGATATCAGAGACTAGGGGTGAAGGGCTTTCAACAAAATACTTAATACGGAAAATACGAGGCAGAAAACCTGGTTATTCCCTATTATTGTGGATGCTATATTTCGGCGGCTTTGCAACGATATGCATTACCATAAAGAATAGTAAATCGATTTACGGCTCAGATTCGCTATTTCCGTATAAAAACCTCCGCAGCAGTTATATCTAAGGTGACAAGACTGAGAATTGGATACGTTTTGGTGCTCTGTACATTCTTATTTCATGGGGTTTAGCGAAAACAAAATAGACGGAAATCGTGTGCAAATAGAAGATGCTGAAAATTCCCTTGCTTTGTAAAATACATGGGAATATCAGTACTTGGCAGAGGAAAAAGTGAAACAATAAAAAAGTGTCAATTATAATTATGTGCGACGGTTATAACGCTAGGTGCCTTTGACCATACTGTAAGTATAAAGGCCCGGCCACGTTGGTCTAAGGCGACCAGCGGCGAGCGAATCCATGAGTTGGAGCGGGATGCCGATTTGGTTACTCCCTCTCGCACGTATGGTTTTCCGCTAAGCCGGTCGCCTTAGACCAATGTTGTGGCCGCGGCATAAGGGACAAGCACTACGTGCTAGCATCAGCCGCGAAAGCTGGGCACGCGGGTTCGATCACCACCCCCTGAGATTGGTAAACTCTGTCTTTTTTATTTGGTATAATTATGACATTCAATATTTATAATATGATACCTATCGTAGACCGTGTGGTGACGGCAGTAAGAGTTCGTTTGTCAACACCCCAACCTTTCTCGCGAGTGTCGTAAGAGTCGACTAAAGGTATTGAAGTGTAACTGACCATTCTTTGACAGAAGATTGATGGTCAACAGAGGCGTCATCTTAGTGGACACATTACTGCGATCGTCATTCTACTTATGGGCATTTACCTCCTAGTGCGTCTTTACGCATATGTAGTTAATAGGAGAGGTCTTCTTCCAGTAGCGGACTGAGTTAGGCTGGTGATGATGACAAACGTAAAACAGTTACTACTTAACAACGCAAATCAAAAATATATAACTAGATATTTTGATTTATTCCACACATAAAATGGTGCGACAATTGGTGAGAATAACTAAGCACTTTCTAAGAGCTAAAACACTCGATAAAACGTGCGAGTCCATGTCTCTTAAGGTTTAATGTTGCAAGCATTATAAGTTCTTTCCAATGCATGCCCTTTCTTATGCTGGTGTTGAAGTGTTACTGCAACTACTTTACCTTACAATTTACCTCTCTATTGGTCTGTTGCGCAATAAATTACAATTTTCACACATCTTATATACTCATAAAGTCAAATAGAAATCTGATCGCTAATACTGTTTGAACATGGTTGGATTTTAAATGAAGCTGTGATTTAAGATAAGAGGTTGTTGATGTTATAGATGTTCTTGTAGCATTACTACCAATAAACGATACTTAGGCGCGTGGTGGCATTTAAAAGAGCTACTAAAGGGCACGATTCGTATCGATGCTGTTTAGCAGTACTTAGTAAGCGTCGTTTGAGTTCTTTGAATAACTTACAGTGGCAATATAGTTGGCTACAGTCCGTATAAGGAGATGGGATATATTGGAATAAAAATTGGTACTTTTACAAAAGATGTTACGAGCGCACCGTTAAATATTGTTTCTCGCGGTGACATACTGTCAAACCAATAATGTAAGGCCGTGGTCTCCTATTTTATGCTGTACGCGGCGTCTGACGTTAGCGTCAACGTTCAATTCCACTCCTATCGACGTCTGAATGCAACGCACGGCGTCAACGGTCAATACGTTCGCCGCAGAGAAGAGCGTAACTTAACAGCAGATCCGACTGCATCACTATCTTTTTCCCAACATTTATGCATATAAATATTGTTTTTATGATTCTTTTTATTTTTATCATACAGTGCATTGAAAGATTAAATAAATTCTATTAATAACTCGTCTTTTTATTTATTAAACTTCTACATTTTGTTTGACGCGAGAGACGACGTTCACGCTGCAATGGTTCGAAAAGACTAGAAACGCGGCGCACAGCTTTTGATAGCCGCGTGCGACGTCAAGACGCCAACGTCGACATGTGAAAGAGACCACAACAGTACATATGTATAGTGAGCATTCAGACGCAGCGTACGACGTGACGAGACGCCGCATACGGCGTGAAATAGGAGACCACAGCCTAATACATTTTTTTTATCGCGTCGGTGAGAAACAAACACACGCCCTGCCTGATGGTAAAAGCAGCTATCGTAGCCTTTGGACGATTACAACTCCAGAGGCAGACAGATGAAACGCGCATTGCCGACTATTTAAAAAACAATGATTATTTTTTGATGAACCATATATCAGTCCTTTGATAAGGCCTCGGCATGTTCATTCCACAGGAGCCCATCATACATACGTTTTATACAGTAATACTCAAAATTATGTAGGTATGCTAATTTCAGCAAGTACCAAATGTCAATGGCCGTTTACTTACAAATAATATTTCAATAGTCGTGCACATCAAGATTAAATATTCAGTTGATACGATTAGAATCCAACAAAAGCTAAGCCTCTTTTGAAAGTCAAAGCCTTTAGGTAAAACCTCAGTACGAGATCAAATATGCATGACATTGCTTTAGTTAGACAAGCTTAGTCTTTTCTTACTCACGCAAGAGAAATTTAATTAAATCTGCAATAGACATCAGCGCGGGCTTTGAACCGAGCAATATTAAATGGAGCAAGAAATAGGTAATTATTACGCCATAATAACCGTTACTTACTCATTTGCTTATTCGAGTGCTATGGGAGAAAATTATAGACAATCTTATATTTATTTCGAAAGCTTTGATTAGCACTGGCTGGAGGTGTGAATTTACGTTGAAGTTCAATTTGATAAAAAAACCGAAAATTCATTAACATGAAAAAGGCAATGTATACATACATAATTATCATAGGCACAAATCGACTTAGTTTCACGGTCAGCTCGAATAAGGCTTGAATTGTGGATAAATATACCAATCGATGATATATATAAGACACATAATATATTGAAAGCAACTATAACCAAAGAACAAATATTTGTTATAAATACATAGATAAATGCCCTGGTCAGGATTTAAGCAATGATTTTCCAGCTTTGTAGATAGATATTGTTAAGAATAAGTACTTTCCACACATTTGTGATAATCTAAGCGTATTTAAAACTGCAAAATAAAAGGCACTCGCCTCGGCTTATTTCATCATCGCTAGACAGTTTTGTCATGTCTTTATTGGTTTGTCTCTAATTCTAGGGAGAGCTAATTCGGCTAGTTGGTAAAATTATGCAAAGTAATATTGGGCTTTACCAAGATCGAAGCCAAGTTATTCCCAAGAAGTTGGGCCCATGTTTGTCTCCGACTATCCTGCGAGGACCATCTGGTTACCAGTCTGCCTTCTCAATCTTTCTGTATGACAAAGTCAAAATAATTCATTATTCACCAGAAAACTATAACGACCATTAGACGCTCGTCATTGATGAAATTTGAAATTAAAATGTCTTTCAATTTAAAGAACAATAAATAATGATTTAGACAAATAAACAATTATCACAAATATTTGCTTACTTAATCAAAAAGATCAAAGTCTGCAAGAAAATTTGTTCACTGGATCGAAATAAAGTGAAACTAAAACTACAAGAGATTTACGATTGCCCAGCTCCTTAATTAAAAACCTTTGAGCCAAATTGGATGGGTCTTGTTCTTAATCTTGAATTTATTTGGGTATTTCTTTGCCCAAATTATTCAGGTTTATTGAATATCGGCCGGGAGGGCAATCTATCACAAGGATATACGACCCGGCCGAAGAAAGCCCGACCCCAGTAAATGGGTCGCAGAAATCCTTTGAAAGTCGGACTTTTAAAAATTGGATTTACTTCTTCCCATGTTTGAGGTTAGGGTTGATTGTTATCTACGTATATTTGGCGAAGGTTATGAAAATATAGACAATATTTGAAACAAAAATGGCTTTTATTGATAAAATGTGAGACGTATTGTACATAATAATATATATAAACTGGGTTTCCAGTTTATATCAGATCAGTTAAAGTATAGACACTACTGCTTTCCGTTTGGAAAGCAGTAGTGTCTATACTTTAACTGATCTGATATTTTTGTTTGATTATTTTGTTTTAATGCATCTAATGAATTATTAAACTCATTAGATTTTCTTCAAGAAGATTTCTCAACAGATCGTGAAGAGTTTCACACACGTTCACATTATAGCAATATGTAAGACTTTACCAAAATCAAAATATGGTAATATGAAAAAAAAAACCCATAGTTCAAGGAATTTTTAAGGTCTCGACCCCAATCATCATCCTGCCACATAGACTAAATGTATCTTTATTGTAGACACCATGGTCATACAGAGCAATATGATACCTTCATAAGATACGCACCATCATGCGGGCTAGCATGTGTCGTGCTTGTCAGCAACTCGCAGCTACACGTATCTTTTTAATCAATCGAAAAGAGACGGGTAGCTAAAAGCTGCTGCCAAACGCAAGATGTGCAGTGTCGCATGAATATATTTCATGCTCAAAATGAGTCTGTAAAAAGTGTTAAGATTCTTACACAGCCAATAAACTACATATTTTCCTTAAAATTGATATAAATTTCGTCAAACGAACAAAAACTAAGCGTTATTCTTAAACGACAAGGAACTAAAAGGTATACATATATTTACTGAACCCTAAGTCGTATCTGAGATCCACCGGCTTTGCTGGACCCTCATTCGCGCTGGATAACCTCGGATCTTTTATTACTATTGTAAAACATACTGGAAATGGAGTGGAGATTTTGAAGATAGGTAAAAATGCTACCTTTTCTAAACTATTTGTTCAAATTTATCTTAGAAAGACAAATTATAGAGTACAGTAAAATCATAGGTATACTACTTGTCTGTGCGTAGTACGATTATTTGACTCTTGCTAATATTTGTCATGATTGCAAACTTAAGAAATGGTTAATATACAAGCGTATTTTTTAAAATCTTTCCTTAAAATCATTTGCTTACTAGAATAGGGCATCAATAAGTATTATAAGGTATACGGTATCTTGTAATAACCTGGACAAGTAATGCAGTTAACCTTGCCATTAAATGTCGCTATATTTGTAGCAAAAGATAAAGTTTATATCGAATTGAAATCGTTTCCATCAACCTTATGTACGAACATGGCAATGTGAAGTCTGAAGTGCCTATTACAAGATTTACTACTGCGCTATTCAGCGGACGTTTGAAATGGTTAGCAGCAGTAACTTCACATCAATGTCAGGTTTCTTTAAAATTGACAAGGTTACGTCTTTTTATACGACTTTATCGGTTCCAACGATTATTGGAACACGACTCGTTTAATGATTTAATGACATTGAAGATCTTAATATGGTTTATGAATTAAATGTAGAGAGTTTTAAGAATTTTGACGGTGAACAGGTTAGGTTAGACCTAAATTTATAAAATTTAGCAAATATGAAAATTACTAACTAAAATTTGAATGGATATTTTTTTTTTCGAATTTCAGATTTTGTGGACATAAATGTATCTCTTAATTTTTACAAAATACATTTGCACGATAATTTAATTAAGAATTTTTAAGAATTATAAATATTAGATGTCATATACCAAAGAAAAACGACCAAGATCACCTATGACCGAGGTGGGGAACGAACCCACGTACTCAGCTTTCGCGGCTGATGCCTGTACCCCTCGGCCACTCGGTCTTAGCAACCACCGGTCAAATTTCTCGGGTATATGCAATCCCTTACAAGGCTAGGCGCCTTTGACCATTCTCTAAGGGCAAGCACTAACTACATGCCTGCACCTCCTAGGTGATCTTGGTCGTTTTTCTTTGGTATATGACATCTAATATTTATAATTTATATAGTATTAAGTAGTGTGACTACTGGAGAAAAATTAAAAGTACAAATCAAAATATTTAGTTAATAAATAATTTGATTTGTGTTTTCACAATATGTTCAATTTTTAAGAAATTAAGGGTTTTTATAATCTGAAAATACAACTCCAAACACTCCTAAGCAACTTCTCATTATTGACGTACTCTTTTTACGAGATACCTACTTTTTTTCCCTAATCTTACATCAGATTTATCTTCAACAAACCTTACAAAGAAATCTCCAAACTTGATGCAAACATTATTTTAATTTAAATTAAGTTCTGAAATCGCTTTTGAGTTTGAAAGAAAAATATTTTTTGCAACAACAGGAGTGCGAATTTCATTAACACGCTTCGAAGAGTCAACAAAAAACCCTAGCGAAATATCATTGGCGTGAAGAAAATGCATTACCATTAGATCCCGGAGGGAAGGGGAGTGCAGGAGCTACGGGAAAACGCAACTGGCAATCAAAAATAACAAACTTAACAAAGGATATTGAGGTTTGAGGTTGGTGTGAGCTTAATAGAATTTTTCCATTACACATATATTTATGGAGAAATAAACTATATTAAGAACCTGAAGACAATTATAACATGAATTAAGGTAAATAATGCGTGAACTAAAGAGAATACCTACCCCGTGAATAAATAAGAAAAATAACTGGGGCTTTAGGTTAAAAGCAGGAAACACAATAAAGCAGTTTTTCAAACAGCTTTACTTAACAAAACGTAGGTAAATGGTAAAATTACACGAAAGGTCGGAGGCTAAGCATAAACAAGCTAAACTGCCGGCACTGAACATAAAAGCAGCTTAAAGCACCGATTATCTACATACAACTTACAATTAAAATAAACTAACCGTGCACAATGTTACCATTTATATAAGACGACAAATGCGCCCGCAGAACAACAAAGTAGAAGCCACCGAGCGGAAAACTAGTTCCTTCCAGAAACCTAATATTACCATTTCAGTAATACACACCACGCGACCTACTTAAACAGTATTCTTTACCCGCCTTGGACGCTCCTAATGCAAATTTTATTTATTCATGTAAATTAATATCTAGTCTCGGAGACAGTCAGTGAAGCGAAAAATTGAGTACGTGCAAAAATAAAGCCCGTCTGCCTTCCAGGCAATGTTGTTCAGGGGTAGAAAGTATTATGTGCAATGTGATTTGAATCAGTTTTACTTCTTTATGGGATTAAACTTAGCTTATGCAAAAGCCGTGCGCCTGGTAGTTGCCAATTAGGTCGGTAATATCATAAATAATCCACTTATATTTAACAATAACATCGTATATATACACATTAGGATATAACGAAAACAGCTATTGTGTTAAAAGAAAAAGTTGCCTGCTTCTTTGCAAAATTTTTAGTAAGGCAAACTTTTAGCTTGGCAGACAATTTGAATAGGTACCTATCTAACTTGATTCGCATAGACATGTACCTATTATCTTAACTAATTTTACGAAGCTTGTGAACCTATAGGTAACCATAATATTGTGACTTTTTTAACATCATAATAATCAATAACTCGTGTATTTCAAAACATAGTTACGTGTGTGCCGATTTTTCCGGACGTACATCTATTTTATTTATTTGTACATCCTGTAAACTGTCTATAATAACTTGAAAGAACTTCTCTTTAACGCACCATTTGCCGCGAAAGGAAATATGAAAAGGGTTCGCCAGAATTGCGATGTCACTTGTCAAGCGCGTCGTCGGGTGCTGTGCAAATGGTTTTTTTTAAGTCGTCACAATACTTTCCCTCCCTTTGTGCCGACTGTCAGGCAATTTCTTGTTATATTAGTGTAGTGCTCAAAGAACTAGAAAATGGGACCCGTGTTGCCTTGTTAATTTTGTGAATGAAGAGTGACATTAGACATTTTCCTAGATTGTATTTATTCGACAGGTTAGTACCTAGTAAAAGAATTCATTGTCGGAGCGTTTTCCAGATTTGTACAAGTGGTATTTGTGATAGCGATTTTAGTTGTATCACAGCTCTACCAAACAATTCAAAGTAAGTAATGTTTAGTTTCATCATCATTATCATCATATCAGCCGAAAGACGTCCACTGCTGAACATAGGCCTCCCTCAAAGATTGCCACCCGCATTCAGCGGACTCCTGCAACCTTCTCCAGGTCATCAGTCTACCTTGTGGGGGGCCTATACCCACGCTTCACCTTCCGGTACGTCGCCGCCACTCAAGAACCTTCCCGCCCCAACGGCCATCGGTTCTACGCGCAATGTACCCCGCCCACTGCCACTTCAGTTTAGCGATTCGGAAAGCTATTTCGGTTACTTTGGTTCTGCTGCGGATGGTCTCATTTTCAATCTGATCTCGCAAAGAGCTATCCTAGCATAGCCCTCATATTTAGTTTACATAGACCAGGTACGTGATTTTATATGTATAATGTAGGTAATCTACTGCGACAGACTTAAGGGAACCCAATGAACACTATCATAAACATTCGACGGAGCTATCAGATACGTCACCTAATATTTAGTTGACCCCATAGTTTGCGTAACTCATTATCTGGAATGAAGCATTGACATCTGTTATTACTAATTATCATGTTATTAGTTACGTGCCCAGGGATGACAGCTTCCTAATCAACCCTGACCAAATAAACAACATTAGTATAATTTCTGACACAACTAACATGTTATATCTACACGGTTATTAATTCGCAGGTGAATAGCAAACCAAAACCAACCTTATGGGAACAGAATAGGATGGTTTATTGTATCTGATGTAGCTCACGAGGGTTCCTAATGGAAGAGTGATATTTGATAGCTACGGACGAATACATTATTCAAATTTGCAACGAGTCTGTGTTTGTGTTTTTCAAAATGCTTCTAATTATTGTTTGTCACGTATATTCTCGTCTTGTGGGGTTCTTAGAACGTTGATTAAATTAAACTTGTTTTCTTCGCTACTTTGTTATTCAATTTTCTGAAGCGTCTTTACGCGACAAGTGCCGTCGTAATTATGTCTCACCCCTATTAAACGCTTATAGCGTTTATTCTGATGACTTGAAGAATTTAAACTTACTTGGGTATCGATATAATTATATTTTTAATTTTGAAATATTAGATATTAATATAGGTTATCGATGAGTACGCCCTATTCTCATAAAGATATTAACTTCATAAAATCAGGTAAAAAACAAATACAGGATCCGTCTAGGCTTTTAAATATCCAATACTTCATATTGACTATTTCCGATGGTGGCTTATTCGTTTTTCATTTTTGATGGATACTACATACAAGATATAAGAAAAATATTGCATCGTTTTGAATATGATTTGCATTCCTGCTATCTATCTCTAAGTT
>JALPQI010021938.1:0-20329 GCA_025490895.1 Thaumatotibia leucotreta
CGTCTGTCTGTCTGTCCAGCCTATCTCACCTACTGCACTAGCCACCGACCTGCTGCAGCAGCGAGTTGCAGCGACTGAGCTGGTGCGCGGCCTCGTGCACTCGCGCGAGTCGCTCCGCATGCCGCGCGTTGCCGCGCTGCATCGACTGTCGCCACAGGGACTACAGATGTATTAATAGTGCAAAGTCCGCACTCTGAGGCTTTTAACGGAAACGCCCGAATTAATCTGTCTGTCTCAAGACAGAGGGAGATAGAGAGACTATCTCTCTATCTCCCTCTCTCTGACTATTATCTCTCTCTCTCTCAGTCTAACTATCTAACTCTCTCTCTCTCTGATTCTCTGTTTCTCTCTCTCTCTCTCTCTGACTGTCTGTCTCCCTGTCTGCCTCCCAGTCTGTCCGTCTGTCTGTCTGTCCAGCCTATCTCACCTACTGCACTAGCCACCGACCTGCTGCAGCAGCGAGTTGCAGCGACTGAGCTGGTGCGCGGCCTCGTGCACTCGCGCGAGTCGCTCCGCATGCCGCGCGTTGCCGCGCTGCATCGACTGTCGCCACAGGGACTACAGATGTATTAATAGTGCAAAGTCCGCACTCTGAGGCTTTTAACGGAAACGCCCGAATTAATCTGTCTGTCTCAAGACAGAGGGAGATAGATACACTATCTCTCTATCTCCCTCTCTCTGACTATTATCTCTCTCTCTCTCTCTCTCTCTCAGTCTAACTATCTAACTCTCTCTCTCTCTGATTCTCTGTTTCTCTCTCTCTCTCTCTCTGACTGTCTGTCTCCCTGTCTGCCTCCCAGTCTGTCCGTCTGTCTGTCTGTCCAGCCTATCTCACCTACTGCACTAGCCACCGACCTGCTGCAGCAGCGAGTTGCAGCGACTGAGCTGGTGCGCGGCCTCGTTCACTCGCGCGAGTCGCTCCGCATGCCGCGCGTTGCCGCGCTGCATCGACTGTCGCCACAGGGACTACAGATGTATTAATAGTGCAAAGTCCGCACTCTGAGGCTTTTAACGGAAACGCCCGAATTAATCTGTCTGTCTCAAGACAGAGGGAGATAGAGAGACTATCTCTCTATCTCCCTCTCTCTCTGACTATTATCTCTCTCTCTCTCTCTTTATCAGTCTAACTAACACTCTCTCTCTGATTCTCTCTCTCTAACTATCTCTCTATCTCCCTCTCTCTGACTATTATCTCTCTCTCTCTCTCTTTCTCAGTCTAACTAACACTCTCTCTCTGATTCTCTCTCTCTAACTATCTCTCTATCTCCCTCTCTCTGACTATTATCTCTCTCTCTCTCTCTTTCTCAGTCTAACTAACACTCTCTCTCTGATTCTCTCTCTCTCTCTCTCTCTAACTATCTCTCTATCTCCCTCTCTCTGACTATTATCTCTCTCTCTCTCTCTCTCTCTCAGTCTAACTATCTAACTCTCTCTCTCTCTGATTCTCTGTTTCTCTCTCTCTCTCTCTCTGACTGTCTGTCTCCCTGTCTGCCTCCCAGTCTGTCCGTCTGTCTGTCTGTCCAGCCTATCTCACCTACTGCACTAGCCACCGACCTGCTGCAGCAGCGAGTTGCAGCGACTGAGCTGGTGCGCGGCCTCGTGCACTCGCGCGAGTCGCTCCGCATGCCGCGCGTTGCCGCGCTGCAGATCCACCATTGAGGAGTATAGCCGGGACACTTCCGAATCCGCCTATAAACAATTGCCCTTTTTTAATTAGATTTTAACTACGACCATATATAACATGGACGTCTAACGCCAGCTCAAAAATGCCCCCAAAAACAAATGTTCAATTGTGCCAAGATGGGCAGGACATAACGCTTTTCTAAACACCGCGCATATTTTCAGCGCAACATCTTTGACAAATGTTTATAGAATATAACCAATCAAAACTTTGATGGACCAATCACAACTATTTTTAAATGGCGGTTAAAATTTTTATAGGTTGACATTGAAATTCATTGCCGTGATGCATTGAAGAGGGGTGACACTTGTCAACTAAATTTCAGGACCATTTTTGAAAGACAATTTAGTATGGCGTGCGGCTTCCATGTTTTATTTGTTCGTAGGATTTTAACGATGTTTACTTAAATGTTATCGATAAATTGCTGTCCCAATATTACAAGGTACAGTCACGTCTAATAATATGTATACATTTCGGAACGTATGTCAAAGGCATAAAGATCAAAATCGTATACATATTATTAGAGCCAATAGTGCGGTCGGCAATGGCCCATCAAGGAAAGGGTTTATTAACACCAGAAAAATGCATGTTTACGTAGTTTAAGTATCATAATTATGCATAAAACCAGCGTGACTCAGGCGACCGTAACCATACAGAAAAAAGTTGATTCACCCTCAAATACACGTGAGTTTAACCGTTTCATTATAGTTTTTAGTGCAGATGGTGCCTTTTTTAGGCTCTAGTGCGATAAGTGTGTTATTTTACGTCAGGTCCAAAACTTCGGAAGGCCATCTGCACTAAAAAGCGTCGTACGAGACACGTGCAAAAACGAAATTCGTAACTCGTGTCGATTTAAAACACTCCCTATCGGTCGTGTTTTATAACATCGCCACTGGTTTCGAATTTCATGTTTTTCGCACTTGTGTCGTAATGTACCATTCTCGCCCTAGTTTCATTGCGACAGCCTTTTGTTTTGCTATGAATTTTCTGGGCTTTGTTGATTATGATTAGAGGCTGCAATGGCTGCATAGTCGGCCAATTCTGACTGTTTCTTCCTATCCCAGTGTCAATTTTACAGTCACACATAGGTGGGCCAATCAACTTTTCGATCGACACTTTTTTGTCCCGTAACGCAGGTGACAATTTCATCAAGTTTGGAATAAAATGTTTAGAAATTGTACATGCGTTAGGCCTCACACAAGTTCACGTCGATACATTTAGGTCCCATCGGTTTTTCATTGTAAATATGTGTATAGTATTAATTGACGTACATTTGAAAGTTCATAAAAAGTAACACAGGAGACAGAAAATATGGCCCAGATACAACGTTTTTTATTTTACCAATACCAATCCATCAATTCCATTTCAAAAAGAACTTAACTCGCATCAAAAACTGCTCAAGGATTTATTTTCTTAAACTTACCTCTTTAATTCTAGAATTATATATAACTAACGTGAGACTCAAACATATTAAAATATTATCGAACCGGGTTACTCACGTATTTAAGTCGATGATTGCTCGACATGTTTCGACCCATTGAGAGGGTCCTCGTCCGGAGTACCCTCGGCCAAAGCCCGACGCGTACTACGGGCCTGCGCCCTGCTAGAACGGGTACTGGCCGCGGGCGGTGGTGGCGGGGACGATGCAAGGAAAGATCTACCCTAAGTGTCACTTTTGTGATAATATCTTACCTCTTTAAGTTTAGTAGCAAGTTGGACCTGTTCTTGGGCCAATGGTGTAGCGCAGGCTGCTAAGTGAGCCTGTAGGCGAGCACACAGTCGCACCCATGGGCGGGCGTCTAGACCTGACAACGATTTAAGTATAAAATGAATATTTCGATGAAAGATCTCTTAATAAAGGAATATGGTACAAAACTATTCCACCTAACCTGTGCCAAGTATGGTTCAGAGGATCCGGAATGTGTAGAAAAGATATTGTAACATATCATAACCAAAACGTAGTTGGTGTTTGAAAACTAGATATGTATATTATGTTCTTAAGGTTAATTTTGCAAGGACATCTAATGAACTTTCAAACTTATTACTGATTCGTTGGCGTAACTGTATTAAAAAAAACTTACACGTGTTTATAAGCAAGGTGGCGGAAATTTGTTTTCGTTGCGCGCATTTAGCGGTTTTTAAGTAAGTAAGAAATTATTTTTATTGGAATTTTGTAATTCATACCATAATGATTTTTCAATTACTGAATTTAATATACTTTTCAACCTAAAAGTAAATAATATTTGCATGTTTTATCATGGCAGGATTTTGCAAAAAATGTATAATGTATGATGTATCGAAATTTTGATTAGTAGTACAAATTCTACCCAAAATATGTCCACAGATTTTTTTTCTATTTTTCTCGTGCTTGCGACGCCATTAGGTATGCACATTTTGTTTTTGGAACGAATAGAAAAAGTCATGCACAAAAATTATTCTCCAAATTGCACGGAATGTGGTACGAGGGAAGATGCAAACATTATGGTAGAATGTTCCCGGATCGAAGCAGAGAGACAAGTGGTCGTGAGTAAACATAATGTAAATATTTACGAAATTGGTGCTTGTAACAGTATTCTAGCGCATCCATTGTCAAAAGCAGCCATAGATTTATACGCGCTTGTTAATTTAGGTTGTCAAAGAAGGTGAATACATGTCTTGTAACGATGGGGGTGGTATTATCAAACATGATAAACCCCTTTAATTAATAAAGATTTAAAAAAACGATTTAAGTATAAAATGGAGCATTCTTATACAATGTGGCCATGACGAATGGGAAAAATTTTAACATCGAATTTCTGACAACATTTGAAGTTAAAAATGTCGTATGAAGTTTGGCGGAATCCGTCTATTTTAAGAGAAAATGCAATAAAAAAAAAAACAGTTTTTGACCGTTACGTAATAAACGTAATTTAGGTAACGATTTCGTGACTGTCTTTTTAGTCTTGTCACACTTAATTGGCAGACATCAAATGACCAAAAAAATCTTTAATTACCTGGCATATCGTGGGGGATAGTGAAATACTGCGTAACTACCAAAACAGATTTTTTTTTTATGTTGGCACTACAAAGTGGCTCCACTCCACCTGATCGTAAGTGAAAAGTAGAGCCCAAATCGCGGCGGCAACGAACAGGAACCGGCAGTAACCTGTTAGTTGCCACCGCCTTGCTGGCCCGCTAGATGCTTCTTCACGCTTCGTTTAAACGGTCCCAACTTATAGGTATGCGGAAACACATGTGCCGGTAAAGATAGAGTTCAAATATCAAACAATTGACACTCAAATTGATCCTAATTGAATTTATTAGTTACGCGGTATTGCACTATTCCCGACGACAATATATAAAATAAAGTAAGTGTATTTCTCGCGAAAATAAAAAACATTTTTTAGTACAGATGGTGTATTTTTAGGCTCTAGTGCGACAAGTGAGTCATTTTACGCCAGGTCCAAAACTTCGGAGGGCCATCTGTACTAAAAAACGTCGTACGATACACGTGCAAAAACGAAATTCGTAACTCGTGTCGATTTAAAACACTCCCTATCGGTCGTGTTTTAAAACATCGCCACTCGTTTCGTATTTCATGTTTTTCGCACTTGTGTCGTAATGTACTATTTTATGTTGTGAGGCATATGAAATACCAAAAAAAAAATTTTATTCCAGATTAGACCATTTAACATTTTTTGCTTCTTTTAGTTTCAGGAATATACTGTTAGAATGTTTCCCTTTCCTCGTGGGCACCTTATATATAATAAATAGATACATATAGATACATACTTAAATACATGACCAAGGAACAAATATTTGTGATAAATAAATACACAAATAATGCCTTCGCCAGGACTTGAACCCGGAACCTCCAGCTTCGTAGGCAGGGTCACTACCTACTAGGCTACGGAAAAAATAGTTACAGTGAAGCCACAGAATTAGATTTGGATAGAAGAAACAAGTTCATTCATTTGTATGGCGGCCGAGCGTGTCAGATTTTGTACTGAAGTTGTTACTTGCCTATGATTTTAAATATGACTCAGGCCCTTGAGTACCTATTCATATTTTTTTGCGTTGTTGCAATTAATATTACTTAAGGAGGCATTATTAATGTTTTCGTTCACTTCAACTTACAAAATTTGACGCCCGAAAGCTGCAAGCTGCGATTAAAGACGGACAACTCAGTGGATTTCACTGAGTTCACTTGACACGCTAAGTAGATACGTTTGCTTGATCTATGGTATGTATGACATCTGTGTGTGAAGCGTTGTTTTACTGTTTTTTTTAATAAAGCTTACCTTCTAGCACTTCTGGGTCGCGTGCTCCAGGCAGCCCAAGTGTACCGCGCATTATCGGCAGAAAAGTCGGGATTTCCTATAGAAATATTACAATCTTGTTATAAAACATATAAGATCGAATGCCGTGTGGTGTAAGAATACATTTGTCACCACCAGTGGCGTGCATCGGGTTTTTAGTTAGGGTAGGCAATTTTTTTTATCTGAGGAACAAACAATATTGAACATCGCATTTGCAAAACATAAGTGGATAGACTTTGGGTAAAGTAAGAGTCTATAGCTTGCGACAAAAACTAAGTCTTATATCTCGACCGCCGACTTTTGTTTACGTCCTAGCTTTTCAAATAGCTCATGTTTTCTAGCAGAAGAATGTAAGGTTTTTTGATATATCAGTCTTAGTCATAGCATTAATCATTGGTGAATTCGAAAATTAAGTGCAATACCTAACGAGTGAAATACCTAAATAAATGTACAACTTGTATTAGTAAGAAAGAGTTTGGATCTCCTAAATAGGTATACAGGGTGGCCCATTCAAATCGGTCAGTATGGGAAAGACTGAAACTATAAGACATACGAAGATTTGTTCTTAGGAACCATGCCATCGATTTTGATAAAAAGAAAAACTGCATTCATACATTTGAAAAATAAACTGTACCCAGCCAGGGAATCGAACCGGGTTGTTTTGAAAAAATAAACATACACTATTTCTATTCAGATATCGTTTGTGTAGGTCTTAAGCAGTAAATGTCTCTAAGAAACATGATGTCTAAAATGAATGGAATTCATTGTTTTCACGTACTTAAATTTATTTTACTAGGTGTTTATTGTGTAAATGTTAAGAAAAAGAATTTTTTTTTTCATATTTATCAGCGCAGTTTCCTTATTGTCAAAATCAATGACATGGTTCCTAAGAACAAATCTTCTTATGTCTTATAGTTTCACACTTTCCCATACTGACCGATTTGAATGGGCCACCCGGTATACTTTGTGTTAGTGTTATTAAAAAAACTTCATATTAAACAAAATATGTTAACATCATAAGATAAGGAAGTCTCTACTGTACGGAACAGGGTTATGTTTTCAAAATGTGATACGCGCGAGCGAGCGTGCAGTATAGACGTGTGACTTGTCGAATAAATTCTTAATTTTTGATATTAGTCAAAACTACACCTTAAAGTTTTAAGTATAGAATTCACAGTTTACCTAATGCTTGCCGGGAGCAAACAAATAATTCTCTAAATAACATTTAAACATCAGCCATTCAAATCTGGACCTAAAGTGTACATTAAGTGATATCATTTTAAGTAAACCAGCAAGTGTGCTCACCATCTGTACAAGCGGAACGAGTTACTAGTCAAGGAGCTACGATGGGCACACCGCTTACGGGGAATGGAGGCGGCATTTCGTCCGGACAAAGCGGATCACAACCTAATCTACCAAGTGTCTTAGAAAGCGAACAACATATTACTTTTCGTAACAAGCGCAAAGCTTACGATGCCGACGAAAATATTATGGGTGAATTATCGGATATTAAGAAACAGATGGCGGATTTGACGGCCCTTATTACGTCAAATAGTAGCGCCCAACAAGCAAATATAAACAACCTGCGGCTTGACATAAGCGCGATCAACAGTAAGGTAGATAATATTGCCAGTAAAATAGAATCTGTGACGATTGAACAAAAACAATTAAAAACAGACATGGAAAAATTAAAGCACTCAAATAAGTCCCTAGAAAAGAAATTTGATGCCTTGGAACAAGATATAACCACGCTTAAGTCATCAAATACTCCAGCATCGAGTGTACCTGTGTCATGTAACACGTTGGTCACTGAATGTCAAGAGCGTACGTATCGTGCCAGAAATATAATTATAACGGGAATCCAAGAATCAACTTCCAATATATTGTCTGAGAGGGCTAGCTATGACAAAGATGAGGTGCAAAATGTTATGAAAACAATCAAAATCGACTGCCCTGAGCCTGAAAAAGTAATCCGCTTAGGTAAATACCAACCAAATAAATCACGACCTATTAAAGCATGCTACAAATCGGATGAAACAGTTAAGTATGTCCTCAAAAATAGAGATAAGGCAATACCTACAAATGTCAAAATATACTCAGATCAAACTCCTTTACAAAGAGAAGCATTGAAACAGTTAAAGCAAGAACTTGAAATTCGAACAGCAAATGGAGAAAACAATCTGGGCATAAAATATATAAAAGGAGAACCCAAAATAATAGAGTTGGTGTCAAAAAACTCAACAGAGACAACATCCACGCAGCATCAAATGGACAATTAAATTCTGGCGATACCATTTCATACCAAATAACTAATGAATATTCCCACATTGAAACATCTAAAAGAACCCTAAACTTTTTCTACGCAAACGTGCGCAGCATTGTTAAACCAGGTAAATTAGACGAGCTAAAGTGCATCCTCAAGTCTATTCAAACCGAGGTACACGTCATTCTTCTGACAGAAACCTGGATAAAATCTGAAGATGACGCCAGAATGCTAGAGTTACCAAATTACTCACATCATTATAGTTATAGAGATGATACACGAGGCGGGGGTGTCTCCATTTATATCCATAATGACCTTAAACATAGCGTAACAATAAATAATTATCTCGCAGGAAATAACTATCTATGGGTGTATATTGATCAACATGCGCTACATGTGGGATTAGTGTACAAACCAGGACACACAAACGTAATGAACTTCCTAGCAGACTATGAACCACAGCTTCAACGCAAGAATCGTGCTATTGTTTTTGGGGATTTTAATCTGGATCTATTACAGGAAGACAGGCTAACTAAAATGTACCAGGAAATGCTCAACGAAAATGGTTACAAAATCATTAACAAGATAGACAAAGAATATTGTACGAGGGAAACAACTACAACATGGGCTATTTTAGATCATGTAAGCACAAACTTAACCAGTAATGATTTTCATTTGGCAATCGTTGAATCATCTCTCTCAGACCACAAACAAATTTATACCGCCATCAAGAAACAGGAAAAAATACCTAAAAAGAGGGTTAAATATAAATCGGTGGATTACGCCGCTTTATACAAGAATTTTGACTTATCTGGACTCGATAATAAGGATCATGATTACAAAAAACTGGAAAACTTTATAAAAGAAAATATACACCGAAATACACAAACAAAAATTAAAGTACTAAATTTACCCCAAAATGATTGGATTAATAAAAACATTATTACTGGAATTAACAAAAGAAATAAGCTATGGTATGAACTCAAAAAGGACCCGAACAATGAAGATTTGAAACGGAAATTCAAGACAGAAAGGAACAAAACAACAAAAGAAATACTTAGCGCGAAAAGAAAGTTCTACCTGGATGAATTCAAGAAATGTTCAAACAAGCCAAAAAAGACATGGAACCTAATCAATACCCTTGCTACAAATAGAATAAAGAGTAAATGCACACCCCTGAGGATATCTACTGAACAAGGACCTATAACTGATGATAATGCTGCTTGTGAATATATCAATACCTTTTTCTCTACCATTGGCATTACTTTGGCAAATCAAATTCCATCAAAATACCATGGCAATAGTACCCATACTATACCAACCAAACACACAAGTAACATTATCCTTCCCTCTTTAAAACCCTGCAATGCAAATGAAGTTAAGAAACATATAGACAATCTAGATGCCAATACTGCCACTGGTATAGACGAAATTAGTACTAAGGTTGTCAAATGTCTAAAAGAAACTATATCTATAGAATTATCAAACTGCATAAATAAGTGTATGGTCAATGCGTGCTTTCCAGACGATTTGAAAATTGCTAAAGTGTCTCCAATCTTTAAATCTGGATCAAAGTCTGATGTAAGTAACTATCGCCCGATATCGGTGCTACCCGTACTGTCAAAAATTTATGAAAAAATTCTTTATGATCGCCTCGAAAACCATTTAACATCAATAAAATTTCTTTCGGACCGCCAATACGGTTTCAGACCGAAATCTAGTACACTTTCAGCTGCAACAGATCTAGTTACTACCATAAAAACTAACATTGATAGCAAAAATATATCATTAGGAGTATTCATTGATTTAAAGAAGGCTTTCGATACGGTTAGCCACACTTTACTCTTAGAGAAGCTGAAAAGCATAGGTCTGACGGATGCTGCTTACAGAATATTTGAATCCTATCTAACAAATAGAGTTCAAGTTGTTAGAATAGACGAATGTCAAAGTACGCCACGCCGAATAGTCTGCGGTGTTCCTCAGGGCTCAATCTTAGGGCCATTGCTATTTTTAGTTTATATAAACAATGTACAAGAAGTGCCGCTTTATGGAGATTTAACCTTGTACGCAGATGACACCTGCCTATTTTATTATGAAAGCTCTATTAATGATGCACTTACTAAAGCGCAGCAGGACTTAGATATTTTGAATGAATGGTTTCAGTATAATTTATTAACGATAAATGCGAGTAAGACATCATACATTATATTCAAAGCCAAAAATAAGGTTGTTCCCGAATATGAACCACTTACTATTAATGGTGAAATATTAAGGCTCACTAAAGAAGATAAATATTTGGGTTTAATTTTGGATGACGGGCTGACATGGAAACCACAAATAGATCAAGTAAAAAATAAATTGTCGAAATTAACAGGTTCGCTGCGCACTACAGTTCGTTGTTTTCCCCGTAAAGTGTCTTACATGATTTACAACTCTCTAGCAAAACCTCACCTTCAATATCTGATAGAAATGTGGGGTAACTCTGCCAAAAGTAACCTCAAACAACTACAATGTACTCAAAATAGACTAGTCAAAAAATTATTTCAATATGACCACTTGACACCAACTGTCCAAATTTACAAAGATACCAAACTTTTATCTGTTAAGCAGCTGTACACTCTTAACGTTTGTGTACTAATTAGAAAAATAATACATAAGGACATACACTCAAAAGTAACTTTCACTAAAAAGAAAAACCTTGAAAATTATCGCAATAGAAACGCCGAAAATTTAATGACTACCCAATCAAGAACTTTATATGGTCGACGAAATCTAACAAACGAAGGAGCACAGCTCTATAACGAACTACCAGTTGAAATTAGAAATCTGAGGACTCTAAGCTGCTTTAAAACCAAATGTAAAGAATATGTTCATAATAATGTTGCCTTATTATAGTTAATAATGCACACAATTTATTTAACATGTACCTATTATCATAATAAATAAATAATGTAAACAAAATTAAAAATATATTTATATTATAAAAACTAGTAACTAGGAACTAATAAAAATAACCCCGTTAAAAAAAAATCTACTACATTCGAAACAATTTTTTTATTAAATATTACTAACTTGTAAGCAAATCTTGTATACATCGCAATATGCCGCATCCATCAGATCATACATCAATACACTTGCAGACCCGAGCAACCGAGCGATCTTTTATCTACGGCCGGTTGTGCGCCTACTTATCAATTTATAATTTACCCACTAATATCGATAAAAAAAAAAAAAAACTAAGAAATTTGTTAAATACTGCATGCTAAAACTATTTTCTATACTTTTGTAATTCTCATATAAGCGAATTAATTGTAATTCTTTTGAGAATAAAGTTTCTTTAAACCTAAATGACGAGCGTTTGTCCGGTCCTTGGAAATGAGACGATTTTTGCCGTGTGGTGACGGCAGTAAGAATACATTTGTCACCACCCCAACTCCTCCTGCGGGTGTCGTAAGAGTCGACTAAGGGATTGAAGTGTCACTGACTATTCTTTGATTTGATTGATGATGGGCAGCAGCGTCATCATAGTGGACACATTACTGCGATCGCCAATCCGCTTGCCCAGCGTGGCGATTATGGGCATTTACCTCCTAATGCGTTTATACGCATAGTTAATAGGAGAGGCCTACGTCCAGCAGTGGAATATCATAGGCGGATGATGATGGAAATGAGATACTAGTTGTGTTATAAAAATTACCTGCAGCCTTCTTATATCTTCGTCAAGCGTAGCAGTCGCTTGTTCCTTCACAACAACGATGTCTCTCGTGCGTTTAGTTTTCCGCGCTTGTAACGACATCTGTCGACGTTGGAGCAGGGACTTCTTTGAGTCCTGTCGTTGGTTCTTCGTTGAGGTTTTTGGAGAATCTGATATAACATAGGTTTATATTTTTTTGGAATATAATATAACAATTAATATCGTCGGCTGACAACCAAAACTCACTATAAAAACTGTCACTACTCTTAGCAACCTCTTATGTCAGTATTTAATTCGAACCGAGATACGAGCTTTATTTCAAGTAGGTATTTGTTACTTAGTGAGTTTTGCTTGTCATCCGACGATATAGAGTTAAAGAGACTTCGACTTGTATTGACCTTACCTCCTATAGGCCGGTCTACAGTGTAAGAGATGTACGGCAGCTCGGAATCACTACAGACACTGGCTCCCGGTGAGTTGTTGCCGCTGGGTGGAGGCTCTCGGCGCACTTCTATCAGAAATTTCCACATTAATTGGGTCAAAATTCTTTTCGTTGTCTTGTTTCATAACATAACACTCTGTCACGCTTTTAATTGCAGTTTTAACTCAGTATATTAAAAAAAACGGTGCACTTGTATTTCTTTTTCAAGCTAGATTTTAATCCATACATCAGAAATTGAAAACAAGACATCGATTCATACAAAAATCACACCTGCGTTACGCTTTTAGGAACACAAAATAGAACAATGAAAAGAATTTTAACCCAATTACTATTATGTTCCGTAGAAACACCTACTAATAGTAATAGCAGCCTTTATTTCATGCAATGTTTACAAGTTATATTTTTAGTACAGATGGTGCCTTTATTAGGCTCTAGTACGAGAAGTGGGTAATTTTACGTCAGGTCCAAAACTTCGGAGAGCCATCTGTAGTAAAAAACGTCGTACGAGACACGTGCAAAAAGGAAATTCGTAACTTGCATTGATTTAAAACAATTTCATGTTGTTGTAATGTACTATTATGCTTAATACTAAGTGCTCTAAAGAACCACCTAACTATGGTCCACAATTTCAACTCCTAATAACCACCAGTCTAATCTTTTTTTGGCTTTGTCCTTTGTTCATTATTAATGAGCAGTTGCTTATGAATAGCAAAATGAATATAACAATAATTATACCTAGTGGAAGATATTCGATTCATCAGTTTCAGATCATTGCTGGGAGTGTTTGGACTATAATAAGATCATTTTAGGGTTTCTGATTTGGTCACAGCTGTCACTGATACACCTAAATTATGACTATATAGTTACGACTGCACAAATCATAAAAAAATCAAGTAAATTTCAATTATTTACCTGGTGCGCTACTTGGAGCAGCGATAGTGTGTCCACGGCGCACGGGCGGTGCCCGAGCAGCTGTCTTCGGTCCCGCCGCTGATGATTGCTCTGAGCCCATACTGTTGAGCAAGCGACAGATTTTTCGTGTACTTCCTATTTAATTATTTACATATCATGTCAACTTAACTAGGTAGTTTCATGGTTTAGTTACTTTTACACTAGGTGAAAACGTTTACGCCTCTTTACAGTGGCTTAAAATTGACTCCCTTTAAAAACTATTTTTCTTTCATAATTTTTGAAGATAGATTATTGATTGAAAACATACCTGTTCTTGTACCGATGCTCGGAGTTTAGACAAGCATGTAGATCTTTATCTATTATATCTATGCGACTTGAATTAATAGAATTTTTCCAATTTATTTCGTATATTTAGTGATAATCTTAGTCAATATTTTTCTACTAATTTGAAGTAATTTGACAACATCACATCAATAGTCAATACTGACAATCGAAATATCCAAATAATCGATTGTCCAAATTATACCCACACACGCTAATGTAATACCAAGTAATTACCAACTCGCTTAGTTATTCTTTTTCGACTATAAAAGTATAATAATGTAATTTTTATCAATACAGTTAAATTAGTTAGTTAAAACAGTAACAACATACTTTTCGGACTATTTATTCTATCACTTCTGCGTTTTGTTAATATTCATCCCAATTTGCGATTGCGTTTCCAACTTCTATGTTCTCACTTAACTTAATATTTGAATTAAATAGCTCCTATTCAATAACTTTATTCATTGTAACATAGTTACTGTAACGGTTAACATGTTTAGTAATTAACATTTTACAGTTTTAATTGGACAATAACAAGACGCAGAATATTGACACGTTGATGTCAAACGTCACAAGTATGTGCAATCGAAACTTTTGTTATTTTTCATAATAGTGTTGTTTTATACGGAACCATTGTAGCCTTTATTTATTTTAAGTTAAGATCCAAAATGATGTTACATAGTAATGCCAATGAGTTGAAAGTAAGCTACAAGTTCAAGTAGTTTCGCAATTTATCTAATGTTTTCATTTCGAAAATCCTGTTGTGGTGTTTAGCCACATACTGCTTAAAATTATGAAATAGAGGCAAACTATTGGCTCGAAATGGTTGACGAAGGCACACGTAAGACCCTAAGCAGCATTCCGCTGCTGCAAACTAAGGCTGGACCAAGAGACAAGGAACTATGGGTGACACGTTTAAAAGAAGAATATCAAGCACTTATTAAGGTATTTGCTATAAAAAGTAACATTTAAAGCATCTACTACATGTTTTTGTTAGCTGGACAAAGCAAGATATTGTTTGATTAGTGTTAAAAGTCCATTTAGTTATAATTTTCTGTCATCTTTCACTAGTAAATATATCCAGTGTAGTAATCACTTCCTGGTTTAATTAAATGAATATATTTTCGAGCTTAGAGTCGCAATAGTTTGATGATGGTGCAGCCCTTCTTTCCCTTTTTACCCTTTATTCCTGATATGTTATCATTAGTATAATTATAATATTACTTAATTACACAAATTTCTAATCAGCATGTCCTTTCGACACAAAGGCCTCCTCTTTTTCCTTCCACCTGTCTCTTGCAAGCCTGATCCACTTGGGGCCAGCAACTCCCCTGAGGTCATCTGACCATCTTATTTGTGGTCTTCTGATTTTTCTTTTTGCTTTGTATTGTTGTACCTATTCTGTCATTCTATTTGTCCATTACTCATTGCTTCGGATCAGGCCGTTCTACATATTGATTAATATTTAAAAATAAGTACTTGTCATTATCTGTAACATTACTAGTTTGCTTAGTACCACCTAGCTTTATATCCCTAACCTGATGGCTAGCATTTTGTATTTTCTTTTGGTAACATTATTATTTGGTTTATCTGTAATAAACCATAGTTTACCAAAATAAGGATTTCCATGAATACTTACAAATCCCTACTATAATGGAGGAAATAGACTGCATGGCAAAATCCTATAAAAATAGAATATGCAATCACCTGAATTAATTGGCATCAGCATTAAGTAACTCCTTGCCAAAAAGACAGAGAGATTTTACATTTGAGACTTCACCAAATAAAACCTTTAAATAACCTTAATACAGGGTGATCGTGAGTATACCAACAGACTTTACCAATGCATTTTTGATGACAAAAGAAGTAAAACAAATTATGTGACATTATGTCATTTTCGAATATTTTTTTTTATAATATCTTTTTTGAGATATTTCGATTTTTTTTGTACATGACCAGTAATAAATTGTACAGAAAGTTTTTTCAGGGATTTCCAATTTTTTTTAGTTGAATATTTTTCTGAAACTTTTTTCTTATTTTCTATAGCACTGAGTAGGTATGTTGAGATGAAAACTATTAGTGTAAGAATTTTAATCATGCAGGTATTTTCAGTGACTTACCTATGATTTAACCCTCTAATGCATATGAAGCCAAATATGGTTTCATTGGTTTTGGACTCTATTGACTGCTGTTAGGGTTCAAATTTGAAATGCATTTTTGCCTGTCTTATGCATTAGAGGGATAAATAGTTTTTTGAAAAACATGTCATCTCTTAAACTAAGCCTAATCCAGAAAAGTTCATATGATATAGCCTCAAAATGTGGTCAGGAATGTTCCAAGTTTGTTGGGTTATTCTCTATCCACCCTGTATACCTTTTATAACCTTTAACTACCGAGGTGATTTTGAGTAGAAATAATCTCAACCATACACCCCATAAAGTCATAAAGTGCATAAAGTCGAAAATAAATATCTTTGTCAGACTCCCACCTCTTCAGTTAAAGGATAAGGTAGATTGTCAATGGACAAGACAACCTTTCAAGCCATCAAAACAAAGTACAACTGCTTATGGTTACTCTAACTGATTGCATGTTAGACAATGAAAACAATAAAAAAACACTGGAGCACACTTAGATGTGTCTGGATTAATTTCACTTTTCTTACTGATAAAACTGCTGGACTAGGCAAGTAGGCACTGGTCTCACCGATCACCTACTAAGCTATGAACTATCGGCAATAAACACAAACAAAAGAAACGCACGAGAAAATAAAACGCGGCAATACTCGCCCAGTTATCAGCTATCACCGCTGGGGTGAGTATCGATGTCTCTTTTTTTACACGGGAGTGCGTATCTTTTGTTAGTGTTTATAGCTCATAGTTCATAGCTGCAGTGAGACCAGTGCCTGTTTCACCGTTTAAAAAAATATCTATATTATAATGTCTGTCAAATAAATGTTAGTTTTCCGTTTTATATCCCTGACCTTCCTGGGAAAAAGGATAGAAGCATTTTCCGTTTCAGGGGCACCCAATTAGTGTAACACTAAAAACCCTGTATGCTTAGCACATGATTGGCGCGACAGTATCTCGCCGCGAGATAGTCTATCCGTCCTTCTTTTGTTAATATAGCTAGTGTAGGACGATCTAGCGTAGGAGATCTATCTCGCGGCGACATACTGTCGCACCAATCATGTGCTAAGCCTGCTGAATTGTAATCAGGTTTGTTATGACAATTTAAGTATGATATCTTTAGAAAGCTTGATTTGATTGTAGAATATTGCTTAAAGTGTAGAAGATTAACGCCAAAACCAAGTTTTTATTGAAATTTAGTGCTTAATTGTGGTTACAATCTGACTAAAATTAAGGGTTTTTAATTTCACACTAATCGGGTGTCCTAAAAGTGAAAAAGTTCATATTGAACATATTACGAAAACACAAATCAAATTATTTATTAACTAAATATTCTGATTTATACTTTTTATTTTTCCTCAGTAGTCACACTACTTAATACTATACAGGGTGGGCCCTGTAACTAAAGCAAAAAATGAAACGGTACACTAATAACCCAATAAATAGTCATAATTTAATAGTTAAATAAATAGTCATAATTTAATAGTTAGTTTACTTTTACTGCATTCGACTTATACCAAAAAAGTTAAATCGGTGTAATACAAAAAAAAATTTTTTTTTGGTAAACCAGTTAAAAAACCATGAGTTCAAAAAAACTTTTTAGCTCATTTAGTTTTATGTCCACTGAACTACCAATATGTTTAATCATTAATAAGGTACAATGTTGTGATACCTAGATACATCACTCATAGGTCGTAACTTTAACATACTGTTTCTCCTTAATGGATAACTTTAAAACACTGGGACCTTTTGCGAATAACTAGAGGCAGTCAGAGGAGTCTTCCATTTGATTTTTTGCTTTAGTTACAGGGCCCACCCTGTATAAATTATAAATATTAGATATCATATACCAAAGAAAAATGACCCCTACCGACCGAGTAAGACCGAGTGGCCGAGGGGTACAGCCATCAGCCGCGAAAGCTGAGTACGTGGGTTCGATCCCCACATCGGACATTAGGTGATCTTGGTCGTTTTTCTTTGGTATATGACATCTAATATTTATAATGTTCATATTGTTATTTTTATCTGATGATTATATTTATCCGGATTGTAAAAGGAGCCGTAAAATTGTCATATCTTCTATTTGCAGTATGTGGAAAACAACAAAGCTGCAGACAATGACTGGTTCCGGTTAGAGTCGGATAAAACTGGCACCCGCTGGTTCGGGAAATGCTGGTATGTTCACAACCTGCTCAAGTACGAGTTTGACCTGGAGTTTGATGTGAGTATAGTTTTATCATTTATGTATAAGGAGCGTTTAAGTATTACGTAACGCAATTTTTGAAGATTTTTGTATATATCGTTGATTTCGTAGAGTGGGAGATAGAATGAGCATTCGCTCGTTTCACAGATATCATATATACCATAGATCAAGCAAACGTATCTACTTAGCGTGTCAAATGAAGTCAGTGAAATCTACTGAGTTGTCCGTCTTTAATCACAGTTGCAGCTTTCGGGCGTCAAATTTTGTAAGTTGAAGTGAACAAAAACATTAGTAATGCCTCCTTAAGTAATATTAATTGCAACAACACAAAAATATGGATACTCAAGGGCCTGAGACATATTTAAAATCATAGGCAAGTAACAACTTCAGTACAAAATCTGACACGCTCGGCCGCCATACAAATGAATGAACTTGTTTCTTCTATCCAAATCTAATTCTGTGGCTCGTTTGATCTAAACCCACCTTCATAGAAATATTGATTTGTTTGTTTTCTTTTAATTACATTTGTATTTTGTTTGGTCTGGAATAAAGAGTTTTGTCATATTTCCAGATCCCTATAACGTATCCTACAACAGCCCCAGAGCTGGCTTTACCCGGTCTCGACGGGAAAACCGCCAAGATGTACCGAGGGGGTAAAATCTGCCTCACCGACCATTTTAAACCGCTATGGGCCAGGAATGTCCCTAGGTTTGGGATCGCACATGCTATGGCTCTTGGGGTAAGTGTCATTTTTACAACATTGTCCAAAAAATCAATGTTTTGTTTTTAGGGTTCATGCTGCGACCATATACACGGTGCTCGCGAGCATTACGAAAGATTTTAACTATGTATTCTAGACATCGAAATAAACAAACAATATTATGAGACCTAATGTCAAATTCCACAAAAAAAATTTTTTCTTTTTTTTAGATTTTTTGAATACTTTTTAACATTTCCAATACTTTTTATCATAACAACAATTTGTTAAAATTAATTTTTAAATGATTTTTTTTAGGGACAGGGTTTTTCGTCAAGTCTATTCTTATTTTTTGATTGTCAGGCAAAAGGTGTGGTAATATTGGTACAGATTGTGGTAGCATTGTAATCAAAAAGAAGATGACGAGTTACGTCGAAATACTTATTTAGAAAAAGGTTAATTATCTCTGGAACCAAGCCGAATCAAATCAATTATTTAATGGTGCCAAGATGGGCAGGACATAGCGCTTTTCTTAATACCGGGCATATATCGGCGCAACATCGTTGACAAATGTTTATAGAATGTAGCCAATCAAAACTTTGAAGGACCAATCACAACTATTTTTAAATGGCAGTTTAAGTATTTATAGATTGATATTAAAATTCATTACTACATACAATACATTGAAGAGGGGGTGACATTTGTCAACTAAAATTCAGGACCGTTTTTGTAGGGCAATTTAGTATGGCGTGCGGCTTCCATGTTTTATTTGTTCGTAGGGTTCGTGTATGTAAGTTTCTTCGTGTCGTACCTATAAATACGAAATGCTTCAACTGATTTTGATGTATGAGGTACTTATGCTACTGCGAGTGTCATAGGTTATATGACGTCACGTTGAAAACAATATGGCGGCCTATGTACTCAATTAAGTATGGCCAAAAAATGTAAGAAACCCATCAAGTAGAGTATCAAAATGAAGGGCTTTGAATAACGATAACGTAACTCGTCACAAAACTTCTTTTTGATTACAATGTTTTCTAATATTACCACACCTTTTGCCTGACAATCAAAAAATACGAATAGACTTGACGAAATAACCTGTACTTCAAAAAAACAATAAAAATAAAAATAATTTAAACAAATTGTTGTCATGATAAAAAGTATTGGAAATGTTAAAAAGTATTCAAAAAGACTAAAAACATTTTTTTTGTGGCATTTGACATTAGGTCTCATAATATGTTTTGTTTATTTTGATGTCTAGAATGCATACCTAGTTAAAATCTTTCGCAATGCTCACGAGCACCGCTTATAAGTTTAACTCGGTATTAACAGTTATTTCTAAGTTAGTTGGCTTAATCTAGATTGGTGCAAGTGGCCCTAAGTAGTATAAATATCTTTACATCATACATTTCTCAAAATTCATTACATTTATATAATTATTCTGACTATTAGAGACTTCATCTCTAGTTAATGTAGGTACTATATCTGTATTTACATTAAATCTTTATGTTTCGTTTTTAATTAATGCATGTTAGCTGTAAGATGTTATAAAACTATTATTTGAAAGAAAAAGTCCCGCTGAGTTTCTTGCCGGATTCTTCTCAGGCAGTGGTGTAGGGTTAGAACCGGAAGTAGTTTTTTTTTCTCTCATTCGCTATTTAGTTTAACTATTCAAAAGCGCTCGTTGCA